>VDFB02341984.1:0-125281 GCA_007258455.2 Sequoia sempervirens
GATTATTTGACAAAGTGGGTTGAAGTCAAGGCATTACAATTTGCTAGAGATGGGAATGTAGCTAAATTAATGTATGAAGACATCTTTACCAAGTATGGAGTTCCTAGAGAGATTTTGATTGATCAAGGTCCTCTATTCACTTCAAAACTCATTTCTAAATTGGTTAAGGAATATGAAATCAGGCATAGAAAATTAACACCTTCTCACCCCCAAGCCAATAGGAAGGTGGAGGTTACAAATAGAGATATTGATAATATTCTTACCAAAATAGTGTAGATTCATAGAAAAGACTGGACAACTAGATTACTTAAGGTAGTATGGGCCTATAGGACAACATGGAAAATAAGAAGTTTCACACCTTATGAGTTGGTGTATGGTAAAACAACAATTCTGCTAATTGAGTTTGAATACAAGACACTTAGAACAATAGTTGAACTAGATATGGACTTGACAGTAGCATAGAAGGAGAGGCTACATAATTTGAATGGGTTAGATGAAATTAGAATGGAGGCTATGAATCACATAGAGACAATTCAAAAATAGAGGACTAAATGGCATGATCAGTTGATAACTTGACTAAATAATTCAATGTGGGTGACTAGAATTTATTATGATTCAAGATATAAATATTATAAGGGGAAGATACAAACTAGATGGTTGGGACCATATGAAATACATCAAGTTTTCCCAAATGGAGCAGTTAAATTGAAAACCATAGATGCAGTTAGATTTTCACTATTAGTCAATGACCGTAGACTAAAAATATACAAGAAGCTAGCATAGAAAGATTATTTCCTTCTTTCTCTAATGCATCAATATGGTTCAAGTAGTGGTTCTGATACAAACATACTACCACAAGATGACAACTCAAAAAAAAAAACTTCCGGTTCTCATAGTGACTCAGTAGATGAGCTACATAACTCACCTCTTGATATCACTCATGTATAATTCCTTATCCAACTTCACATGCACACACTGCACATGTGACACAATCAACAATATTTTTCAAGGCCACTACACGATGCAGCAGGGACCTCTAGCATCATGAGTAAACACTACAATAGTTTAGATCGAGACCTGTTATTGAAGGTACCTGCAGTAATTACCTATCAAGAAATTAAAAAAATTATGCCATATTAATTGCATATCATCCAAATTCATTCCACTTTTTTCGCATATGTAGCCACTAGCTTGTCATATTAATGCATGCAACTTAACCACTCCATTCCACGTTGCTTTCCTTGATTTTCATGCATTTGAACAATTGCTTCATCTTTCATGAATCATACATTCTACAATGCTTATTTCACATGTGCCAACCTATCATTTTTTTCATCACCTATAGCAATTAACCAATGTCAAATCAAAATCAAGTTAAAACACTTGCAAAAGCTTCGCACACGTGGATTTAAGTTCATCTCAAGTGACATGTATGCATACTAATTTTCCATAATTAACATAGATATCCAATGCTTTCAATATGTCCTCACATTTGATTTTACACGCTTTACATTCATTAAACTTATTTCCATAAACTATTATCATTCCCTTCACCTTATCAAGTACATTGAAGTGAGGTCACTTCAAGATTTTAGTTGGGGGGAGATAGTATATTATTTTAAGGTTTCAAGAATTTGTCACTAAAAGAAACAAACATACAATTCCTTTTTTCCCTTTCTGCAACCGTCTTGTCATCTGTTCCCTAATTCCAAGCCAATTTCTAAGCTAATTTAAGCTAAACTAGCTAAAACAAAGGAAGAAGACTTAGCAGTTGAAGTTGTAGTTGAAGAAGTGCATGCAAGTATAGCAAATAAGGGTTGGTGGATTGGTGAATTTGAATTATGAGCTGAAATTTTTAGAGTTTGAGTAGAGCAGAGTAAGGTTATCCCATCATGGGAGGTGATATTGTTAGGAGGGAGCCATCTACACACCAACAGATATTGGAGGATAGATTAGTCTTTCCAATTTTCACAAGAGTAGGGTGGTTAGATTACTTCTTGAAGTTAACTGAATACAATGAATACATGAAAAGACAATTTACAACAAAACTCCAACATGATGAAGCCATCGTCAAAGGATTGAGGGTGGATGCTTTAGAGGCTACAATTGCACAAGTATCTAGTCTACCAAGAAATAGAGTTGAATTCCCTCTCAAAGAAAATGCAATATCTATTAGGGATGAATTCAAGGATCCTGGGGAAAACCTTGACTCATCATCATAAGGCACCAAGAGGTTGTCACTTCCATGGGTATGGACTTCTTGTGCCTCTTACATTGTTAAATATATCATTTATGATTTTAAGCAATCCCTTCTATATACAATAAAATTTAAGATTTTGAGTCACCTCTGTCATAAAAGATTGGTTAATGTACCTAATTACCTCTATAACCTATTAAAGAGAATGGGGTCTAAGTGTCAAAGGAAAATAAAAGATTCAACTCTTTCACATTACTATTTGGTTACCTTGTTATTAAAGAGAAGCCTTAGGGTTCAACAACCACATGTTTCTTGGGAGAGCTTTTTGATTTGTGAACAAATTAACAATATTCTTGAGGAACCAACAATTCTATAAAACCTAGAGTTACCTGCTACTTCACCTACCCTAGCAAGGGATAACCAAAGGAGAAAAGTGTGCAAAGATAACCACACACAACATTTGATCAACCTACAAAAAAAGAGGTACATGAAACCCCAAATTCATCTAAAAATTAAAAAAATAGAAAGAAGAGATGTGAACTTCTTCTTCTACACCTTCAAAGGTGCAAAAAAAGAAGTCCACTCAACCAAGGCATTCACATCGCCTAAAAAGGAAAGGTGTCATGAGGGGTAGTGTTAAGAAGCAAGAAGAATAAGAAATTGTGATAGTGGGAATTGATTCAAAATTAAAGGATAATATTTTTGAAAATATGCATGTTCCCACAAAAAGAAAATGGTACATATCCACCACCTCTGAATCAGATTCAAGGGATATTTTTGTTGCAAACAAAATTAGGAAAATAACCCTAACTAGCCCTAATAGTGAGGGTTATGAGTACATTGGGGGTGGTGATGAAAATTTTTTAGAGAAAGATGAGGATCTATTTTTAGAGGAAATAAATGTAAGGAAGGAATTAAAAGAATAATTGGAAAGGATTAAAAAATTAGAAGAACTGGTAAAAATTTATGAACAAAGGGACAAGGAAAGATAATTGAAAATTCAAGAGTTGGAGGAGAAATTGCATACTTATGGGTGTGGGTCTAAATTAGACTTGCTTGCAAAAATTGCAATGGTACAAGTAGGAAACAAAGAGCTTTTAGCTGAGAACAAAAGACCCCCTACTAAAAAAACTCCAACCTATCATACAACCATGTCTATAGGTTACCAGCTATGGAAAGTTACTCAAGAATTCTCTTAATAGAAGAAGAATTGGAAGAAAGAAAAATAAACAATGGTTTTAGAGCACACCAATGTTCTGGAGAGTAAAGACATTGAGTTGAAAATGTTAACAACCAAGCTTGAAGAAGTACTAGACAAGGATGCATACATTGTTAGGTGCAAACCTCCTACTAGGACATATGCTTTATTCTTACAGGAAAAATTCTTGAGTTATCAGTTTAGTAGATTGATCAATAATTTTCCAGTTGCAATGAGTAGGAAATTTGATTTTCTCAATATATTTGTTGATGCCATACTTGATGAACAAGACCAGTTATGTGAATTTTATTTACATAATTATGTTGTGCCAGATGATACAAATTGGAACCCATTAATGTTTGTGGGTGATCTACAAGTCAAGGCACTGGCATCGTACTTTAGGAATGAAAGACATAGGGAAGAGATTATGTAAGAATATGTTGAAAGGGAGAAGTAAATTGCCATTCCAATTAGAAAGGAATCCAAAAACCCCCATGTGATCATAGAGGAATGGACAACACTCCTGCAATACAAAGGTGTGGGCACACAAATCATGAATTTGAGGATCAGGGACTATGAAAAAATGTAAAGACTAATTGTAGGACTCATCCATCATTGTTATTCATTTGTGCAAGAAAGGTGGGACAAATTAACCCCTGAGTTGCAAAGAAAAGAGCTCCACTCTGTTTATAATTTTATATGCATGCTTGAATGAACACACAGGTACATGGATATTGCCAAAGAAAAAGCACTTAAATGGGTACCACTCACTTTCCAACCACCAATGCTTCTTTACCCAGTGCCATATTGGACATGGGAAAATAATGAGGAACGAGAGGAAGCTGAGGATACCGGGATGGAAAGACTTGCATGCTATGGATGATTTTATTTGAAACAGATTAGTGGAGTGAATAATCTTATAGATCTTAGGGAGATCACTTTGCATTACAACCTCCAACCCTAGTTGATTTTCTTAAGGACAAGCAAATGGGTAGTTGGGGGGAATGATGGGTCTAGTTATTAGTTAGTTTTATGATTTTTTTATGCATACTCAGAAATTTACATACACTTATCTCATACATATTCCTACACTTTACTATATTTTATGCTCATTATGCAAACCTAAACCTGATTTGAAGTATATGGAAATATGGTTATAATGTGAGTTATTGTATAATTAATGTGTGGATATGAATGAATTGCAATGAATATTTATGCTTAAGCTATGGTTATTGGTATTGTGTAGTTTTTATATGAACAAACTCTTTATACAAAGGAACCAGAGGAGGTATACTGTAGCCTGCAACAACTGGGAGGCACAATGCACAACCAAAGGAGATCCTAGACAATGATGCAGGGGAGGTTCCAGAATAAGATTAGCATAGAAATTGCATAAATGGAGGCACTTATTGAAGATGATTGTGCATCATTATGCCATTCAATAAAAAGATGAAGGAGAAGAACTATATTACAGTTAGGAGTCTAGTGTGACTATTTCAATAGTCCACATTCTAATTCTTGTTGTAGCAAAGTCATAGTTCTATTTGGACTCTTCTTCCTTTTTTAGTTATGGTTTTAGTTGATCAGACTTTATCACACTTTGTTATGTAGGGAGTGGTAATTTATGATTTTAGTTTAGAGTCCTTATTTCAATAAACTCCCTCGTTCCTATATGTATGGTTCAGTAATTGAGGCGTAGGTTAAGTTGGTTAATTATCTAGTCACAAATATACAAAAAGATACTTTTAGTTTCAATTCTTGTTTTTAGACAAACAATGCCCATGATTTCATGAATAAGATATCTCAGTAGAATCTTAGATTGTAATATTTTGTGTTATGCAATGAATGATTTTTTTCATTATTGTCATGATTATGTTAATCTGAGGAGCTAGATTTGGGTTAAATTAGTGGAGACAATCACTTGAGGAAGGGACACTCAAGGTAACTGTTCCCTACTTTATCTTTTGTACATTTATCTTTGATGTAGTAGTTCATGAATGTTTGTTATCTCAATTAGATACCTTATGTACTATTATGAATTAATTCATGAAAAAATGTTGTTTTATATCATGTTTTAGTTTGCTTCAACTTTTTGTACTCCAAAGTGTAGGTCTTGTTAAACAATACTAGTTAATTTTAGGATTAATTTCTTGATAGTGAACTAGTCATAGTCTTACACTATGTACTCGTAGAAATTGTGCGAACATTACTTCTTTTCTTGTTATGAAATTTTGTGATTTCTCAGCAAGTGTAAACACCTATACTAGGATGATTTAGGAATTATTGAGTCTTTGGAAGCACATATAGTGCCAACATCATCACAAGCCTATGTTAGCCCTAGTTGATAATTCAATGGTCTTTTCAAGGGTTTAGTGGACTATTCAGTTAGGCTTTCCTCTGAATTGTGTGTATGACATCAAGTCTACTAAACATAGTAGGGACTCTACAATAGCCCCAAGCCAAAAATTCCCAAAAATATGAGCAAATTGTAGTTTTTTCTCACTGAGGACCTACAACCATAGCCATGCAAGATGTGGGTATACAAACATATTTTCCTCCACCATCATGCTTCCTATCACTCACATCTCTTTGATACGAATACAAAATTTTCAACTATAGAGAGATCTAGAGGCCCTACAAGAGGAGAAATGCACAAAAAATGCATGGATTGTTCAAGTGAGTGAAATTGGTGCAATACTCCTGGCCATGCACAAAATATTTGGTATGTATGCATTGTTCCTCTAAGAATAATTTTTAAAATGGAAAATCATACAAATTTCATTCAAAATTTTAATAGAATTTGAAAATTATGTTGAGTCCATGGAAAGCTATTTTTTGGAGTGCTCTAGAGATCCATGATCATATGTGTGAGTTTTTCCAACATGGGTTCCTCCTAGGGCACTAGGATTTTTCTATGCTTAATATGTATGTGGAAAAATTACAACTTTAAGGATTTTTTTCCTTGTTATGCATCCAAACTAAATGGGATTAAAGGATGGAGGAATATTGGGCATGATAGAGATTCTTGGGCATCCTTGAGATTCTTGGCCATCCCTATGTGACATGAATATCCTAAGATGAGTCACTTCATTAAAGATTTCAAATCCTCAGTTTATCAACCCCAAGTTACTACTCAATATATTCAAAATATTTTATCAAGCATTGTTGCATTTCAAGACCATGAAAGTACCCTTTCATGGTTGTCACCAATGCTTGCATTAACAAATGGACCACCATACTAGAGCCCCTACACCAGCTTGAACCAATTTCCCCAATCAAACTTTGATGGAGTCTGGCTAGGGAAAGGAAGATTATTATTTCAATTCAACAGTTGCAGTATGATTAGATTGGTATGATATTTCAGCCACCACTCATCATCATGTCAACACCACTAGTCACATCACCATACCAAGTACCTCAAAACATGATGAAACAATGGTTTGAAAGAGTCACCCATAGTCACAGTCATGTAGATGTAAGTAGGGAATTTGAGGAATATGTAATAAGAGACAATATGAATATGATGTATGGATGGATGGAGGACACTAAGCCAACAATGTGTCCATCCAATTTTATCCATGAGGACACGACTTAGTTCCAACAAGGGGGAAAATAATGAGCTGAGAATTATGTTGTTTTAAGACATATTTTATCCTTGTTTTAAGGCACTTGGTATATTTAGTGTTTTGATAATTTTTTTTAGCTAATACAAGGAATCAATAGATCATGTAATTTTTTATTTTTTTGTTGCATAATATTTTGCTTGGATGATGAATGCTTCTCTTTTTCTTGCATGAATTCACATGTTTCTATGGCTAACTATTGCAGGACTCATGGTCGAATATTTTAGACCTCTCTAAAGTCAAGGGACTACAAACAACTCTAGAGTTAATAAATAAAATCTAGATTGAGTTTCAAACTTTGGGCTCTCCAATAATCCTCAGTGGATAGATTGTTTTTCCAACTCAACCAAAACCACTTTCAATTAAAAAATTGCTAATTGTTGTTTGGGACTAGAAGAGTCCCAATTTGAAAAGAATTGGTGTCTCAACTAACATAAGGAACTCTTAGTTCCACAAGTCTTATAACCCAACAAAGATATGCCTTGTGATTTTCTTTAGCATGATCTCCCTATTTGAATAAATGCACTTTTATTTTCTTAGTCTTCAGTTGAGATTGGTGGTGTATTTGACTGGTCTTTTACTAGTCCATCTCTTAGATCATAGCTTTAGAACTCAAGCTTGATATATATATAATACAGATGTTGTCTTCTAAAATGTTACTTGCTATCTTTCTTAGTGGGAAAGAAGGAAATCCTCCCCCTTTGTAAATTTTTCCCCTATTTTGGGGCCATTGAATGCTAATAATTAAGAGTTCCCTCAAGTTGTTAATTTCCAAATCCCTCTAGAAGGAGAGTCAAACCCAATCGTATGGATGGAGGCAATTCTTAGTTATTCTTTCTTTTAGTTATTATTTCATTATTTTGATTTTTTGCATTTGGTTACTAATATTACATTCATGCCAATTTGATAGATGTAGTTATTTTTATTCATCTTCTATAATCTATATTGTAATGTTATGCATTCATTCTGTTGAAGTTTGCAGATCTTTTCATAACTGCAAATAAACTATTTTTTTTTATTGATCATCCTTCCTATGATGTTTCCAACATTCAAGTTTATGAATTCATGTGCAGTAGAGTAGGGGTGTGAGATAGTTTAGCAATTTCAATTTTTGCAAGTGTGCATTAGCTTAGTCATTTCAATTTTTGCAAGTGTGAATTAGCTTAGTCATTTCAATCTACAAGTGTAAATTAATTTAATCATTTCAATTCTCCGTGGTGTGGTAGAATATTATTTTATTATTTTTTACTATTTGTACTGGTGTAAATTTGCACCAAGAAAATTTCCCATTAATTTACCCTCATTTTAGCCTTACAAGTTTGATGATGCAAAAACCCACCACTTTTACTCTGCTTTGCGCATGTGTCCTTGTCATTTTGTGTCAATTATGATTCTCTATCGCCTACAAGCATAATGTCCCCCTGCCAAATCTTGATTGCTAAGAATGACTATTTGCCTCTAATTCGCCCATTTGAACTCCATTATTTCATTATATTAACTCTCTCTGGATGAATTCTTTCAATTTCTCAAGCTCTCTCTAGGATTCTAATAATTCTCTTGATCACTCTAACACTTATTCTTGCTTTATTCTTACTATCTCTTGCTGTTACCAGCTTCTTACTTGGCTTCTACACCATCTTCTTGCTCTAGCGCCACTATTATCATAGGTTCTTGAGGCTCCATTTTGTTGGCATGGTGATTGTGTGGTTATCCTTCCTCTCTCAACCTTGAGCACTCATAGAAAGGGAGGAGATATTGTGTCTATTTCTTATTTTCATTATCATACTTGTAGAGTAGCATCCAATGTCTATTTTCTCTCTACTATCTTGTGTCTTTACTATCTACTTCTTTATTGCTTTTCTACAATCTTATTGTCTATTGGTTGTTTATGGATGTGGGAACACCAAAATAGGGGTTTGACTAAGTCAAACCTCAAAACATAGCCCCAACATTTTTCTTGTTACTATGTGTAGGTGCATTTCGATCGTAAGGAGTTAGTTGGAGAATTGGACCTTGAGTAAGTTGGAATTCTTCTTCTTTCTTTTTCATTTCACTATTAGAGTAGATTTTATAGTATTCTTCTTGTTGTACTTTAGATTTCCACATATTTCTATCAAACTGTGAAAATAAAGCATTTGGGTTGTTAGTAGACTTTGTGTGTTTTTGGCTATTACTTGATCCTCTATCTGTATAGGATGTCAACACATCTCTGAGACTCTAGTGCAGAATTGCTGAAGTCCAACCCTTGTGTTGTTGTACTATGATAAAGAGTCATTTGGTCTATAATCCAAGAAATTTGTGGTTGCCTCACCCAGTTTCAAAAAACATCTATCATAAGTAGAAAGGAAAAAAAGTTTTTTTTTCCCTTCGTTTTCAACTTGTCCCTTCCTTTCAAATTTATTAGGTAGTTTGAGGTAGTTTAGGGCAGTTCACTCCCTTAGGATCTTCCATGGCCTGAGAGTCTCAGGGGAAACAAACCCCCCTTCTCTACATTTTGGTGAACCTGACATGAATTGTCTTCTTTCATCCCTTTGTGTCAAAAATATTTCTCTCATGTATTGGATGTGTCATAGATTCATGTGTCATAAGGTGTTTAGCTTTGTGAACCAATCTACAACCACCAAACAGAACATTAGAAGGATCCCTCTGCATATAAGAACAAAATCTAGATAGGTCACTACTTGCAAACTTAGTCACATAGTCTTTTGCATCTTCTAAGATGGTTCCATTTGAGTACATGAGCATGGTCTCGTTCACGTGTATTCCTCTTGTTGAGAATGTGAATGCTATGCCTGACATAACTTTTACCTCACATGATTTTCCAATAAACAAGGAGCCTTCCCCATTGTACGTTCTCACTTAGATTAATGGAAACTTTGTGACTAGTGTCATGGTTGATTTGATGAGTCAAGTAGGGTGAACATGATAATAGAGGGAACGTTGTTCCTAAATAGTTTTACGAAGAGTCACATGCCACTCTTCGTACTTACAATGGAATTTCTATTGCCCCTATGGGAACCATTTCTTTGTCAGTCTTGGTGGGACCTAAGGTTGTAGATGTGACATTTGTTACAATTCCATAATCTGACCTATTCAGAGTTAGGTTAGACATTCCATGGCTAGCCTCTATGAATGGTGTATCCTCTATAGTCCACAAGTGTTTGAAATTCCCCCATGAGGGTGTTGTGCATGTGGTTCATGATATTGGCTACAAACCACTGGTGTCATGTGGGGGATTCTCTTTGGATCAATTTTGGCCCACCTCAGTCGGACCTTTCCCTCCAAGGGGAGATTTGTTATATCGATATTATATTAAATATAAGACTGGGGGATCAACACTAAAGGTTTTTTTTATTGTGTCTCACTATGCTATTTCCATGAAGGCCTCTATGATAATGCAAAAATGAGTTGTTTCTTCATCCCTACCAAAGGGGAAGGAGAATCTTGCACTCTAGAGCCTTCTCCTTCTACATCTTCTGCTCCACTTTCTTCTACTTCCCAACCTATGGTGGCATCCTCGATTCTCGCTCTTATGCCTCACATGGGGAGTGTGATGGTGCTCACATGGAAAAAGGTGAAGTGTCAGGATTTTAAGTTGCATGTTCTACCCACAATTCCCCGACCCATTGTCTATGCAAGGGGAAGCATTCTTGTGGGGTTGTTCCTATGTCTTAATCTTCATAGCCTCCAACTACTCCTCTACTTGCCCTCAAGCAGTAAATGGGAAGAGGCCTACCACTAAGGCTCTTGTGTTTGTTTCTCCTTCTATTTTTGTTTATGCTTTTGTGCCTCCTCCTCCTGCTCCTACTCAGGAGACCACCCTTCCATCGAAAAAAGTTGTGAAGGATACTTCTGTAGTTGAGCAGCAACCTCTGGCCTCTTCTCAGGCCGCGTCCTCTAGTGCTCACAACTTATGTAATTGGCTTGCATGCGAGTGCAAGCATAGGTGAAAGGCTCTATCCATGGAGCACACCGCCTCACAGAAGATGGATGGGGATCTAGTTGCATCTATTTTTGCATCTTCTTTTGTTGCTCCGCTTCCTTTTGCTATTCCTACTTCAGTTCCCATCACCTTTGTCTTACTTTTGGCTCCCTCGATAGGTCTTGATGATGATCACCCCAAAAGGGTGCAAGTATTCATCGCTCCATTTGTGGAGCCTCCTCTTCTGATTTCCCTCCTGGACATCCCTCCTTTTCACAGCTTGTTGACATGCCTAAAATATATGTGTTGTCCTATGCAAATTTTTTTATTCTTCATCCACTTTTGCTTCTTCTATGGGAATTTTGCATCCTTCGTTGAAGCATAAGTTGGAGGATGACCTCACCACAAGTGGTGGTCATAAGAAGGGTTCACCTTCTTCAGAGTCTAAATTTGATATGGCTTGCATCGTCCTCGTGATAGAGGTGACCCCTTTTCCCCAGAGTTGGTCACCTCCCCTCTCCCTGAGGTTCGTAGTGAACCTCAGGTTCCTCACCCTTCTCTCACCCTATTACAACAAGGCACTCCTGAAAAATGCATGTTTAATTTGGTAGATGATATCTCGGCTCTGTCCTCAATTTTTGCAAAATAGATGACTATTGCTTCACAAGAGCTTGCAAAAGAAGACCTTGAGGGGCCTTCTTCCTTGGCCCTTGATGCAGGTGAGTTGGAGGGTACCACCCTTGCTATCCCACCCTTACAGGCTTGTCCTCCCTCCCCTTATAATCATCTATATTGGGATTAGGATGACCTGTTGGTTGATGAGGAATAGGTTGGTGCCTCTTCTTCATTTGTAGATTAGATTTTTTGGTGTGTTTGTGTTCCCCCGTACTTGTCTTTTTATGTTTGTGCTCCTACCTAGAGGACCCTTGCTACCCTTGTAGGTGCTTGGATACAGGTGTGGAAATGTTTCGTGAAATTCTTCTATTTTTATCATCATTCTTCCATGTTTCATAATATTTCTTTTTGATATTGGGGATGGTGCAAAGTGTTGGCGGCATTTAGGCCTTCTTCCATGTTGACCCAATTTTTATTTTTACTTTGTCTTCATGTGCTCTTCTTCAAATTCTGAGAACTTTGGGGATTGATGATAGTTCATATATAAACTATATTATATCTATCTATTTATATCCATGAATAGTTTTAACCCCGAATCCTCAGATCCCCTATCTTTTGATTTCTTCATCTATGTTTGTCTACTTCTTGATGCTGTGGTTTCAATATGTCATCCCTCACATGTGTGACAACATACCACAAATACATCTTGCTATGTGTTGCATTCCACAAAATCTGTGCCTCCTTTCTCTCCTTAGGATGCCATGTGCTCCTCCACACAACACACATCATCCTAACGAGGTGCTATCAAGCTTCTCTAATTTTCAACATGGTGAATTCTTTCAAAAGGATTCCTTAGTGTCAAATATCTTTACAATGAATTCCTTGGAAAAAGAATCCCTTGTTGAAAACTCTCATTTTTCCAAAAGGATGCATTCTCTAAAAAATGGATTCCTTGACGAAATTTTATTTAAAAAGGATCTCGTAAGCGAAAGAGTTTAAAAATTTTCCTTTCGAAAAAGGAGTATTCTTTCTAATGGAAGAGCCTAAAATTTTTCCTTTGAAAAATAATCATTCTTTCCAACGGATTCCTCGACAAAATATCTTTCAAAAGGATTCCTTGATGATAGAATAACTTATGGAAAATTACGTGTCTTTTAAATGGTGTGTTCTTTCAAAAGGGCCCTGTTGGCAATCAGGATTGCACCCTTAGTCAAGCTAGGCTTGTCTATCCTGTTGCAACATGGAAATGCTCTCTGATTTGTGGGTAAATCAATGAGTTGGAGTGAATCTCTAGAGTGGGCTGGTTCCCTCTAGTAAACCATCTATCCTATAGATTTCCACAGGAAAAGGGGAGGAAGAAAAATGAAAAGTAAATCCTCCAGCTTAAGATGATTAACTAGAAATTCAGTGGTCTTGACAACTTAGCACTCACAACAATCTCTTTTAAAACTTGATTCTCACAATTCCACCTTGAAACTACCTAATTCATCAATAATTTTCACATAAGCTCACCAATGGAACACAAGATACAACCTGAATTAGAATAGACTCCTAAAAAAAATTCACAACACCAAGACATAAAGAGGATTCAACTCTAGAATCATAGTTAACATCAATTGATATCATAAACTATGAACAAGAAAATGGGAGGGAGAAGCCTACTGTTTTATTGAGATGAAGGAGTACAAGATCAAAATATGATTCAAAATGAGTTTACAAGTCTCTTTGCAGTGAATATGAGAGCAAGAAATAGAGTTTTGAACCTTGAGAAATTAAAATTTCTCAAACTTATAGTCTATTTTTATAGTGCAAAAATAGAAAAATTAAGCCCATTGCTTCTCCAAAAAGCAACTCATTCTGCATTTTAGAGCCCAGGGAAAAGGCCTAAAAAATAGGCGTTTAAATTGCTCCAAATTGCCTCCAGAAAATGGAAACTTCCCATCTCCAAAGAGTCCATCCAAAAAGTCCTCAAAATCAGGTGAAAACAATTGGAAACTAAAAATGGAAAGTTCAGTTTGTTATCTCTTTTCCAAATCCACCTAGTAACTCCAACTTAGAAATAGAAGGTTTTGGTGTCAACTCAAGTGCACTATCTAACTGCATTTAAATAGAACAACTAATTAAGCAATTTATAGAAACATTGCTTAATTAGTGTTTTACAACTTTGCAGTTTTTGGATTACAATATAGAAACTCTCTTGTTTTTTCTTTTTTGCAATTTATCTCCAAATACTTTGATTTTTTTGCAGTTTGGATAAAAATTTATATTTGCAAAAAATCAAAACACTATGCAAGCACCTCTATACATTTGATTTTTCTATAAAAAATTATAATTTTTTTTATGCACTCATCTCCTATGGTGACTCAAAGCTCCAAAGCAAAACCCTAAAAATGTCCAAGACTTAGGCAAAATTTTAAGGGCCTAAGGTCATTGTCTTGATTTTTTCAAAAGGTAAAGTGCATGGATATGTATTATGTTTGATTTTCTTTAAAAATAAATAAAGTGCCTAAGGCATTGGTTCGACCTTGGCCTAGCATATGCAATGAAGTATTGATAAGGCATTTGATTTTGAAAAGAATGCGATTAAAATCATATTTGAATTGGGCACATGGGGAAACCCTAGCATCAAAACCGATTCTAAACACATTTTTTGGCTATCATTTTATCGGCCAAGCTTTGGAGAAAATGGGGCTTTGCTGGGCACCACCATGGGAATTAGGGTTTTGAAGCTTGGGGGTCCCCATTCGAGCCGCCTTCTTCAATTTCTTGGTGCATCTCCCTCTGCATTCAATGGTAAGTCTTTTGCTTGCATTTTGATCCCTTTTTGACTCCATTCAAAAGAGAGAACGAACCTTTAGGCCGCGACCATGACTGGTTTTTTGATGTATTCTATATATTTTGTGCTTCTGTTGTTTCTTTTCTTTTCTTGGACGCCATGAGAGAGCCTGGTTTGAGGTTTTTGAGAAGGTTTGGCCACTGGTTTGGACTGTTTTTCTCACCTACAACCATGGTAAGCTCTCTTTCTCCATTTTTTTAAAGCACTTCCCTCTTAAATAAAAGCTTTATTCAAGCTTTTCTTACAAAAATAATGAAGTTTTGTGGGATTTTTCTGAGTTAGGCCATTGTATAGGTCGCGGCCTCACCATGTGTGTTCTTTCATTTCTACAAAATACACTCCTTCTGGGCTCAACCCATGATGTGCAATGGTATTACCTGTTAAAAGAAAGAAATTTTGTATATGCGCTTTCCATATTTTGGATTTGCAAAACCCATCATGGCTGCAACCATTAGCTTTGATTTCTTCATTTTTTGAAAGCCCCACTTTGGATATAAGTTTGAACTATTGTTATTCCTTTTTGTACTTGCATTTTGAGGCAAAAACCCTAAGTGGGTATGTGATTTGTGAAGAGAGAAAATCTCCTAGGCCATGACCATGAGAGCACAACTAGGTTTCTCTCCATTCTTGTATGAGCCTGGACTACCCATTAATTCTACATTTTGAAAAATGTCAACATAAACCCATGTGGGTTTCTTCCTAAAGCTCAAAATGGGTACCATTGCATTTGTTTCCACTTTGAAACCCTAGTTTACTGTAGCATAAGCTCACTGTCTTGAAAAGAAAAAGGCTCCAACGTATGTGCTCACTATTGTAGCTTCATTTGTTTACTTTCAGAATGCAATAAATTCACTTCAACATGCTTAACTTCAAGCAAAACAAGAAATTCTATAGCTATCATTACCTTTTTTTGTGACTCTTGCATTTTACAATTCCACCATTTGTTTTTAAAATAAAATAAAGTAATGTGGATTTTAGAATTTGTCCTCTTCATCACAATACACACACTAGCCATTTAATACTTGATCCCATTTGTCATTTTGACACTGTTCATTTTGGAACTGTTTGAAAACCTCCAAGCACCATGAAGCTCTCCATTGTCAATTACAACCTTTGTTTGCATTCTTTTGCTGGAATGAAGTACATACATGAGATTTTATGCTTCCATTAAATGCATTGCATGGTAATATATCCACTCATTTTATGCAATGTCTGCACTCAGTAATCATGGTATTTTTGTAGGTCACTTGTTGTCCATTATTACACATTCTATGCACTTGAATGCTTTAGAAAATGCATTTCTAGCTTCAATTTTACCACAAACTTATGAAACAGTGTAGTAAGATCCTCCTTTACATTTGTGGCACCAATAGCACTGAAACAAGCTTAAGTTTTTGCAAAAATACCTTCATTAATGATGCTGCTTCATATTGCACTCAACTCAAACATTTAGTGTATTGCATTTTAGTTCATTAGTGCTTCTTTTTCCTTTCATCCTCTACTTTTAGCTTTAGTTGCAGCCACTTGTAATCCGATTTCTTGATGGATACTACCTTTCCTCTATACTCTTCATGCATTTTTATCTCCTAGACAACAAATGTTGACATGAAATTTTTATTTATGCATAGAAGATTTTGAAATACAACACCATGATGAAGGTGTTTAGAAGCTTCTCAAATTGCTTCAATTGTTATTGATGCCTTGTAAACAAGGCATTATGTATGCCTGTTCACTATCTCATTCCATGATGATGCACTTAATGATGATTCACTTGAGCAATTGATCATCTATGATCTTCAATTCATTGCACCTTCAGACCTGATTGTCCTAGATGATCACTTGCTTGAGCTCTTATGACACTTGATGTACTCCTTTAGATACATATCTCTTTTGAGCAATACTAAATTGTTTCTTTTCTCAACCCCTCCATGGAATGTTGGGGGGCAGCATGCCAAGCTCAACCCTTATGGGAGCCTATTTTACACCACATGCTTTAAAGTCTTCAAAACAGATCAACAACATGGCTTTTCCTATACTTGGACAGGAAAAAAATGATGTTAGATTAAAAAAATAAATTCAATTTTTCTTATGTTGTTTCCTCCTTGGTATTCTCTTGCAAACTTCTTTTCTATGCTCCATTGATTCAATGCATCATAAGTAGTGTTCTAAATTATTGTTGATGGATCATGTAGGAGGGTTCATATTCTGAGCTCTAACAAAACTTTATAATCACTTGCAGGTTCACTTGGAGCAAGAAAGCAAGGAAGGATGCACAACTTTGAAGGCAACTCAAAGGCACAATCGGACAATGACAATTATGTTCTCTCTTACATGTTCTTCTCCTTTTATCTTCAGTAGTGTAGTGTAATCCTCATGATTCATTGTCTTGGCTATTCCCACAGCTTGTGTGGGACACTTGATTCTCCTTTATTTATCCGAATGAATACAAAACAATATTTGTATAATACTTGTTCAATCTTGTACTTCTCTTTTTCAACAATTGAATGAAACATTGTGTAATAAAAAACTAAATACATAATGAAGTGCTTTATTTTTACACTCCATGTAATATTAAATGCTACAAATGATGAATGACAAACTAAAACACATTACATTTTCTTTCAAACTCAAAACTCAAAATATGCAATGATTTAAAAAATTGCAGAAATAACTGAAACTTTTCACCTTAAACTAAATTTGAAATAACCAACTTTATCAATTTGAGTTTTGGTGAAAAATTGATAACAAGCCCCTTGGTGTCTTGATGTCTTGAAGGGTTCCCCATTGAAAGAACCCCTTTTTGAAAATTTATTTCTAAAAAAGAATTCCTCGGTGTCTTGATGTCTTGAGGAGGATTCCTTTGTGTCTTTTATTTGATATTTGACATCATGTGTCTTGGTGTTTGATGCCTTATATCTTGGCATCTAGCTTGGGGGTAGCTTGACTAGACTTGTCTTTTCTATGACTATCCCGCAACATAGTTTACAACAGCCACAGTCTTATCTATCTAATCGATATGTCTTGTGTCTTATATGATCAAAATATCTCTTATTATACTATCTCGTGTCAAAATTGTGTCTCCTTGTGTCTTATGAAATTATGTTTGTTATGATTCAATTTTTTTCCTAACATGTTTATTTGTAGTCTAACATGTTTGTGGTGAGATTGTAGCTAGCTTTGCAAGATCGAAGACCCATGTCATCTTCACATCTTGGTGGAGCTCCTTCTTTCACGTCAAGGTATGTTGGATTGAAGATCTACTTCCTTGATGATATCAGTATATTCTCTTAAATATCTTTCTAATTTAGCTCACATACACATTGATACGTATTCTCGCTAAAGTGGGGGAAAAATGTAATGGCACAAATTTGCACCTAGCAAAATTTCCCATTTATTTATCCTCATTTTAGCCTTACAAATCTGATGATGCAAAAACCCACCACTTTTATCTCGCTTTGCACGTGTGTCCTTGTCATTTTGTGTCGGTGAAGGGATTTTTTTTCTAGGATGTATGCATGCCACACTGCTATCCTAACAAGATTCCTATGTCAAGAAATAGTAAAGACATTATGATTCGCTGTCACTTGCAAGCATAATGTCTCCCTTCCAAAGCATAACGTCTCCCTTCCAAATATTGACCATCAGGAATGACTATTTGCCTCCAATCACCTATTTGAACTCCATTCTTTCATTCTATCAACTCTCTTTGGATGATTTCTTCCACTTTCTCAATAGCTCTCTAGGATTCTAATAATTATCTTGATCACTAGTCTAACACTTCTTCTTGCTTTATTCTCACTATCTCTTGTTACTACCTACTTCTTACTTGGCTTCTACACCATCTTTTTGCTCTAGCACCACTGTTATCACACATTCTTGAGGCTCCATTTCATTGACATGATGATCTTATTTTATCCTTCCCCTCTCAACCTTGAACACTTGTAGAAAGGTAGGTGATATTGTGTCTATTTTCTTATTTGCATTATTGTTCTTATAGAGTAGCATCCAGGTTGTCTTTTCTTTCTACTATCTTGTGTCTTTTCTATATACTTCTTTATCTCTTTTCTACAATCTCAAGTTTTCTATTATCTATACATGGAGGTGGGAACACTGAAATAGGGATTTGACTAAGGCAAACCTCAAAACACAACCCAAAATTTTCTTGTTACTATGTGTGTAGGTGCAATTCGATCGTGAGGAGCTAGCTAAAGAACTGGACCTTGAGTAAGTTGACATTCTTCTTTCTTTGTCATCTTGCTATTAGAGTAGATTTTATAGTATTATTCTTGTTGTACTTTATATTTCTCCATATTTATATTAAACTATGAAACCAAACCACTTAGGTTGTCAGTAGACTATGTGCGTTTTTGACTGCTACTTGACCCTTTGTTTGTACAGGACGTCACCGCATCTTTGAGACTCTAGCGTGACACACTAAAGTCCAACCATCATGTTGTC
The DNA here is from genome assembly GCA_007258455.2 of Sequoia sempervirens. Taxonomy (NCBI): domain Eukaryota; kingdom Viridiplantae; phylum Streptophyta; class Pinopsida; order Cupressales; family Cupressaceae; genus Sequoia; species Sequoia sempervirens. Next base: position 18,850 of record VDFB02341984.1, read on the forward strand.
ATCCTCTGATAGAGAGTTGTATGGTCTACAATCAGAGACCTCTATGGCTGGCTCACCCAATTCTAGAAAACATCTATCATAAGCATAAGTGAAACAAAGTCCTATTTTCGTTTCCTTTTCAACTTGTTCCTTCCTTTTAAATTTATTAGGTAGTTTGAGGTAGTTTAGGGTAGTTCGCTCCCTTAGGCTCTTTCATGACCTGAGAGTCTCAAGGGCAACAAATCCCCCTTCTCTATACTATTATATTAGAGAACCTTCAAACAATCATGATTGACAATCTCATTATCCTTACAGATCAAACATCAAGTAAACCCCCCATATCACCTTACTGTAGATAAGTATAGACACCATTAGATTGATAAATTAAATGATTGAGATTTTGATGACTACAACAACCCCATTACTATTCACATTGATCATTGTTAGTGAATATATTATAAATGAAAGTTAAAGAGTTAATTATTGTGTAGTGTTATAGAGATAGCTTTTGAATGAATAAATTCTAATGTAGAGATTGTATGTAAAACACAGGAATGGATATGGAAACAAAAAATAATTCTTGTCACACATTTCTAGATGATAAAACATAATTAGTTTAACTCATAATTAGATTTCATAATTAAGAGTATGAATATGTTGTTAAGGATAGTTCCACAAGTCATTATGAGAAACCATTATCATTGATTTATCATTCTTTAAAGATAACTCAAACATAGTCCAATATGGGATTTGTAAGTAAATTGCTTAGTTTGGAAGATTTTGTATATGTTAGAATCATAAAAATAAATATATACAAATGTACTCAATAATCTTCAAGCATACACCTATATATATGTGTTTGTGTATTTTTACTACATCTATTTTTTTGTATGGACTTGAGGAAGTACAAATGTGTGGTCAAATATGTGTTCTATTTTTTAGTTGAGCTTGTTGAAAGAGGATTAAATTATCTAAGTTTTATTATGCTCGGTCTTGTCTTGATTGTGTTGAGTCAATTTGAGATAGGAGTGGTGGAAAAATGACCCAAAATTAATTTTTAGGATGTGATTAAGCTATAAAATGCTTTGGCCAAAGTGATGAATAAGTTGTGTTAATTATTGGTCCATGGTACTTGCTAGGTTGCATGTTAAACAGATGCCATACTTAGCTAGAGGGTATCTAGGGGTGTGTAACAAGTTGCAAGAATCAAAGTAATCACCTCACACTTAGTTTTCAGATGACATGGTACAATTGCATATCTCTTTATTTGCTACCTTCATGAATGGTAGGGCCACTTCTAGTAGGAATGTGTGGGGGATTGCTGGTTTGTGATTGTAGGTAAAGCACCTAGGTAATGCTCTCCCTTAATGCAACATCACAATATGCCACTGGATTTTTATTTGGAGACACATTACACATTGAGAAAGTGACTCTTTTAATTGCAAATTTGATTCTTCTATATTTTACTTGAATGGAAAATTGGATAAGTTATTTTGTAAGAATAAAATTATATGATTATGTTTACTTTGAGCATAAATGTAATTGATATGATAAATTGAAATGAAGTTAAATGTAATGTTAATCTTAAGATGAAAAGATATTAGGGTGTTTTATTCTTCATAATGAAATTTAACTACTTATTTTGGAATGATGTCATCCTATATATTTGTGAAAAATTTGTAGTTTATGATTGATGTTTAATGATACAAATGCAAGGTTCATTATAAATTCTACCATGATCATATAAAGGATGGGAAAATGGAAACCCACATCTAACAAAGATCATGTTGAAGGAATCCCCACTATCATTTTGACTTATTTACTAATTGGTTAGAGATGCCACCACCTTATTGGTCTTCTTACTGTTGCTCCACGTTTGTTGTTGTGTCAAAAGATCAATCTTTCAACGCCTGATACAAATAGTAGAGACATGGATCACGCAAGAGGTGGTTAGTCCCTTGTCACAAATCTTGAGGGGAGTGCTAACCATCTGCCAACAATCTCCCCCTCAACATTACCCGAGGGGATTCAAACCTATTACCCAATGCTCTAATACCAATTGTTGGCCCATGTTTGTCGTTGCGTCAAAATATCGATCTATCAACGCTTGATACAAATGGTAGAGACATGAATCACATGGGAGGTGGTTAGTCTCTTGTCATGAATCCCGAGGGGAGCATTGACCATCTGCCAACACTTAATAATAATGTTGTAGAGTGAATGACTTGAGATGATTTAACATGGATCACGTTTTATTGAGAATGTTAGTGGTTTTCCACATTAAAGATATGTAATTTATGATGGCAAAGAAGATCATTAAGTCTCCTCAATAATTACTAAATCTATGCCCCAAGAATGAAACATTTGGACCCAATAATTAAAGCTGAGGTCTCAACTTCATTATTGATTCTAATTTGAGCTTTATGGATGTTGTCTTGATCAATCTATCATTGTGGTCTCTAACAATAAATCCAGCCATAGATGGTCCTAGATTGCCTTCAGAGGTGTCATTCAAATTGAGTTTGTATGATCCCTTAGGTGGAGGGATTTGTTTAATCCTCTCTCCATTTAGATAGGCTTGGATATATAGGGAATTTCCTACAATCTTTAATACTACCTTTAATTCAAATTTTGTACATAACTCATTTGATTTGTCATTATAAATTATCTAAGTATACTTTTTTGGTATTGTTTCATTGCCACATAAGGGTGTTGTTTGGTCCATGATGATCTTGCTTTTACTTAAGCACGAAAATGAAACTAATCTGCACAATTAAACTAACAACAAATCAATGACTAACAAACGTGTCTTAGATTTCTACGTGTGTGTTTGAAGTGGGTTGGTGTCAAGAGACACCCTTTGAAAACTTACTAGATTAAAAAATGTTCTCCTTTAGTCAAGCTCCTAGGTAGACCGACTTAACAACAATGAATAACTATAAAAGACTAGCAAAACATGTAGTAGGAAAGAGGACCTAGTAGTTGAGCACCCTAACTTTGTGCTTCTCAAAATCCTACTTGGAAATTTCAAATCGTTCCCAATTTTTTACAACTTACTTGGCATGCCCCTTGCTTATACCTAAGGTTTCAAGGCCACATCATCAAATATAATGCCACATCAACATGCATTTTGTTAAGGTGTCCAAAAAAGCCCAAAAAAAGTTAGACCAATAGTTGTGTACTAAGTCGTGTTTTATTAGTGCATTGATGTGGCATCACATGATTTGTTGCCTTTTAGATCTAAGGAATACATTTCATTCAATTTTGGGTACTCATCATCAACACTAACAACTTTAAGGTCACAACTATTGGTGCAATATTGTTAAAAATATTAGGTATTAAATCAACAAATGCTATAACAACTATAGGATCTTTTCCCCTATGCTTAGAATGATGTAAGCAATGATACAATGTTAATGCTCTAATTATGCTATAATGCTCTCAAATTTAGACTTCTTACATTCATTCATTTATCTAATTTCAAATAGGTAAGGAATGTCCTTAAATGCAACAATAAAACACTCAAATTCACACAAACCTATCCTCTTTTTGATATTACTTTATTTTGAATTTTCTTAAACTTGATCCATAAACTTTGTAAATATGCCTTTATACCACTTTTTCTAATATTATTCTATTCTTCTTAAACAAAAACTTCCTAACAATCCAAACTAGTTCCTAAACATGATTAAAGAAAGGGAATAAGCTGAGGCCAGTTCCTTCCTGGATGGGATAAGGATAAGCCTTTGCCTTTTGTAGTTGTCCCCAATAAATTCCTTTTCTTCCGTGTAACAGAGAAGAATGTTTAAGGGATCCAATTCCAGACATGGTAAATAAAAATGGCCCCACCTGTACACAATAAAGTCCACCTTCCCTCTCCACCTCCCCAAATCTGGTCTCCTATTACCCTGCGAACACGGGCCTGCCACCGAATGAAACCCAGTATTCCGTATTATAACACATAAAAAGCTCCAACAAAGCTAGAACTCGGATAAGGATGCCGCCCCGCAAGCCGACAGATGCACAACCCAAGTACAGAGCTTTGTTCCATGGAACCCAAAAATGGCATATTAATATCGATTCTTGTGGCACCCAAATCTAATGCTGTTCAAATGGATTCTCCATCGTTTTGTTCCGGGGATTCAGATTGTAGCAGATCAGATGAAAACGTTTCTTCTCTTTCAGAAATGCATGCTGGGCCGCTTTATCGAATGGGTTCTCTCCTTGCCAGCCTTCCCAACAAGTAACCATCTTATTTTTTTATCTGTAAAACATTCTAGGATTGCATTGAAATCTTGGTCAATGTTGGAGCAACATCTGGGATTAATGGCTTACCTGTCATTTATCTGAGACATTAGGGTTGCTTATAGTTTATTCTTATTGATTATAATTTGTGGGTTTGAATGGGTTTTTCAGGAGAGGCTTGTCACAGTTTTATGATGGAAAATCTCAGACATTCTCATGTCTAGCAGATGTGAAATGTGTGGAGCAGCTAGCCAAGCCTGTGAAGAATTATGCTATGAGGAAAAGCTTAAGCACTGCTACAGCTGTGGAATGAGACTCCATAATCGTTTATTTAACCATATAATATCATCGGCTTTAGTGTACCTACAAGAGATTGTAGAGGGCTTCTGAAATGATGTTGGGTAGGAAGGTAGGAAGGCAATCAGTTCTGTCATGGCTTCTAAACCACTGGTTTAATCCCATGGCTTGTTGCCAACATATAGAGTAGGCAGCTGGTAGGGTTTTGTTGTATAATATACAGAATGTGGGTTATTTTTAAATGTTTAAAGCTGCTGTGTTGTGTTCTCCTTTTTTTGTATGAGAGCATGGAGGCAAAACAAAGCATTTGGTATTTCATTGATTGTGAAAGATATTAAACCCAGATTCTGATTGCCAGTTCAATCGTTTTATCGCCCAGTTTTGCAAGGCTTTATATAAAGTTATTTGTTATTCTTTTGTTGCAGGCAGTAGAACATATAATAGAATATAATAAAATAGATGTGATCTTTTGAAGGTTGCAATGGAAGAATAATCTAATAGTAATATAATAGGATTCAGTGATTGGGATTTAAAAAAGAATGGATCACGTGTGATTTTTAATGGATATTTTGTTTCATTTATATTATCATTTTGTTATTTGATATGGGAGATCTGTTATTTGATTTACATGCATGAGTCTATGTTGATATTTCTTCAGCTGAAAATTAAAGATTGAGAGGTATCATATTGCTAAAGTTGTCCAAAGCACAATTCTAACGTCATCTTTTATATTTCATATTTTTGTGATTTGACCATCACCCTCATCAATTGTGCTCAATCAATTGAACTACAAATCTATGATCGTGATTAAAATTTGAAATTTATTGATGACTCTTACTTTTAGTTATTTATAAATTACAATCAGTTTTATACAAATTTTGATTCTTGAACTTATAGATTGTCATAAATATTACTTATATTTTTATTATTTAAAATAAATAAAATATTTTTTACTATGAATAAACAAATGTGTCTTCCTAAAGATTTTAGCTCAAAAATATAGTTTAAAATACCCTAATTTAAAAGTAAAGAGTACTCATAAAAATGATATTTGTTTTTATTTGTAGATAGTAAACACGTGTCTTGTTAGAGACTTCACCTCTAAAACAAAGTTTTATGCACAAAAAGTAAAGGGAGGTTTTCAAACTTTAAACAAATGTAACTTGTTAGTGATTTTACTCTTCAAACTTATTTTTAGTCTTGTCAATGAATATGAGAATTCAATTTAAAAGGATATAAAGCTCAAAGTCTAATAAACCAAAACATTTGGTATTTTATTGATTGTGAAGGATATCAAAGTTCGATTTTTGACAACAATCTTACTTGTTAGTTGAATTGTCTTGTCACTAGTTTTACAAGAATTTATATAAAGCTAATTGTTGTTCTTATATTACAAGCATTTAAAATATAATATAATAGATAAATTTTAATGTTCACAAGATCAAAGATATGATATATAATAATAATTTTTGAAGTTTGTGATGGAAGAATAATCTAATAATAATAGTATATTGTGATTGGAATGTTAATTATAACAAGAATAGATTTGTTGTCATTTTAAAAAAATTATGGAAGAAATGATCACAATTAGATTTGTTTAAATGGAAGATTTTATATCATTTAAAACATTTTGTTATTTGATATAGGAGACTCATTACTTGATATACACAAGTCTATGTTGATGCTTCTTCAATTGAGAACTAAGGATTAAAGGGTATCCATTCCACTAAAGTTATGTGGGGCAAGATATTGGCCTCACCCCTTGTATAGTTTGAATCTTAGTAGATGATGTAATCAAGAAACATACCATTACCTTCACCAATTGTTTTTAACTGATTGAACTTTAACCCTTTGATCATAATTAGAATTTCAAATTTACTAGTAGCTATTAATTTTAATTACAAGTTTGTAAATTACAATGACTTTCATACTTTTTTTATAATTGAATCTATAAATTCTTGTAAATATTAATTATATTTTTTATTATTTAAAATAAATAAATCTTTTATTTTTTACGCCGAAGGCATATCCTATTTCAACAAGACAAAGCTAAAAAGTGCAATTCGATGGTTGTTATTGTTTGCCGACCATAGAAATTTTTTACGCTGTTGATTGAAACTATCCCGAGTACCACGTACACACGAAGGAAGCACTACACAAGTCTTGAGGAAGAAGTACCCACAAAAATCTATATGAGATAATTAATTAGGAATTTAGTGACGATGTGAAAGCATTTATCTCAGGATAGTAAATGGTACTTTCGCAGCAAGAGATCATCCCTCAACATTAAATATAAAACTTAAATGGAATGTTTTGATTTGATGTATGATGTATTTTTTGGGACATGGAAAATAATTCTACATGTGCAGATGGCAGAGCTAATTTAATAAGGTGAATGTATGTCTATCCACTCCAGTTTTCATGAAAATTTTATATAAAATTTTGTTAATTTAAAAAATAAATAAATTATAAGAGTTTGTGTTTTAAATATAATATTTTAATTTTTAATATATTTTTAGCAATATATTTGATTAAGTTATTTTGACGAGGGTTTTAGAGTATGCCTATTAAAATGAAAATTACGGTCAGATCTTAATAATGAACGCATTTAGGTTTTAACATTACGACATCCTGTTTTATTTTTTAATTTTTAAATAATTGTTTTTCATTTATTTGAAAGAGTTATTTTATATTTTAGTTAATATAATATTTGATTTATAATTTGTTTAAGGTAAATTTTGATATATATATATATATATTTAATATAAAATTTGATTTATAAGTTTATTATATGAAATGTGGATTATATTTTAATAATAAAAAATAAAATATAAATAATTTAATTATACTTATTATTATTATATATTATATTTTAAAATAAAATTATTAATTACACAAAATGATTAAAATTTATAATTAATATTTATTATAGTTTTATATAGTACAAAAATAGATTAGAATTTATCCTAATTGACTTTCCACACTTCCTCGGCATACCCATTGCACACTAAGGTGCGATTGCTAGTTATTTTTATCAATAAACAAATATACTTTTTATAAGGATTTTATCTCTAAAATAGAGTTTAAAGTACCAAAATAAAAGAATAAAAGGTACTCATAAAAGTGATGGTTGTTATTTTTGGATAACTTAAACAAATGTACCTTATTAGAAATTTTATTTCTAAAAACAATTTAGAGCACCTTAAAAAAATAAGGGGTGCTTATAAAAGTGGCGATTGCTTTTATTTTTGAACAGTAAACAAATGCAACTTGTTAGGGATTTTACTCTTCAATTTAGTTTTAGTCTTGTCAATGAGTATATCATCTTAATATTTATTTTTTTTTGAAATTTTAATGTACAAGTCGACTAGATTTAGCTTTAACTTTATTTTTTATCTCTTAATTTTGAATGATATAAACTATTTTTTACCTTAACCATTTTCTTATATTAGATGTTATTGTTAATGCAATTTTCTCTAGTAGAGAAGAATTCATGTAGTTGAGTATATCTTTTTTATTATTAAATTTTATGAATTTTGAGTTAATTTTAATTATTTTCAAGTGAATTGAACATAAAATGTGTGAATTGAGAATTTAGGATTGTTTATTAATGAAAATTTCTATTGGATTTTTAAAAGATCATATTAAGCACACTCGCAGAGAATTATTTGATTATTATTATAGTAGTTAGGAACATTTAAGGAGTATCTTTAAATTAGGAACAACTTTACATCCAACTCTTATTTTGTCTTTCAATTATCTTGTCATTACTCATTGTGAAAACTTAAAAAGGGATTCAACTAAGTTGTAAGGGGGTAATTAGCATAATTCCACACCTTAACATGGTAAATACCTAAAAAGTTCTCATAATACTAGTCTTAAAATTCAACAAAGGCTCAAAATTAGACGTGAAACTCAACATGAAAGAATATCATAAGCATATTTACAAAAATATGATAGGATTGTAGTTTTCTCTAAGTAAAATCACAATAGCTCTTATGTCTAGTTGATTTGTATAGTTTAGTGACACACCAATTTGATAAGAACTATAGATTTGATGTAGGAGCATTCAAGTCCATGGGCAATATTGCATCACTAAAAATAGTTACAAGGTTTATTTTTAGCTTTTCTTCAGTTTTGGTGTGTTTTTTTCTTGGTAGCTTCATATCAACTTGCTTTCTCAAGAGTGTTATAGGAAGAATGCAACTTTATTCTATGTTGCAATATAGTTATAACTATGCTAAAGATACATATAGGTTGCTTCAAGCTTAATTTTATTTCTTATAGGTTCTAGTTTCATGTGTTTATAAATTTCTATAGAAAGGCATTAGGGACTTGTATTTTTTGTTCCAAATCATAATTCCTTGGTGATGAATTTTATTTCTCTCTTGGCTATGAAAAGAATCATGATGCATAGAAAGGTTGTTATAGATATCAACACTTAGCTATATATGCTGCCAAATAAATAAAATACTCATTATTGCTTTATGCATTAATATCAATATAAGAATATGTTTTAAAAATAACTAGTTCTCAAATTCTAAATAAAAGGGATTTTTATCATTTTTATTTATCTTTGGTGTCACTAGCTCAATTATTTTAAGAGACTTGAATTACTTTAAGTAATATGTATTAGGATTAAGGTGTCATTTACCTTACAACCTTATGTAAAATTCATATATGTCCAACACTCTTAGAAAGAGTCCTTGGACCCTTAGAGTGAAATTGAAAATTATTTTATAATTTATATTCCTTAGGAATCTTGGTAATAGATGTTATATGTATATTCATGAATAAGGTAGAACATAATGGTGTTAGTTACAACTGAATTTTTGATCACTAAATGCACTTTCCCAATTCTAGGTGCTAGGATTAACGAGTGAGAATATTGTATGACAAGACGACTCACATGAGTTGGCCACTTCGTTTTGGAGCAATATACTTGGGATATGAGCCATCAAGGGTTGTCACAACTAAGATTATTTTGTAGTTACATTTTCTATCTTAGGGGCCAATTGATTATTCTCATGTGATGTCCATGTGAAGTCATTGATGTATTTTTTATTCTTAGAAGATGCTCCCCAAGGTGGGTATGATATTTTTACCTAATACAATGATTTCAATATCCATTTTTTAGTAAATCATTTATGGTTGTTTCCTCCATCTATGCCTATATATTAAGAGTATGAGATATGGATTAAACAATGAGATTTTTTGTAGGTACATAGGTGTTGCTAGAGTGCTATTAGAGTGAAGAGAGTTTTAGTGTGTGGATGCATATCATATATTTGAATATTAATACATATTTTTCCTCTTTTTTATGTGGATTTTTTCCCAAAATTAGTTTTTACATAATTATTGTGTTGACATGGTTTTCTTATTTATTTTTCATTTTTGATCTATGCAATCATGTAATTTAATGTTATGGTAATCCTTGTTTAATAAATAAGTTTTAGACTTTCATACACTTATGGAAGTTATTCTTGTTGTAGTTTCACCTTGTTTATCTTTTATGTCACTAGTTCAAGTATCTTAAGAGACTTTTATTAATTTAAGTGATATAGCCTATGCACGTATATTTTACTGGTGGAAATTTTCCACGTGGTGATTGATTTAGAGTCAAAATTTTATTCTAGGTGACTAGTTACTTTTGTCTTCATTCATTTTCACATTTTCTCTTTGTTTTGATTGCACTAACAATAAGATTTTTACCTAGCAAAGCTCTTTGATTATTTTGTGACAACTTCAATTTGATTAAACTTCTCTTGGTCATTTTTCATTCATGAAGAGACCATTTCATCCTTGTTCACATGTTATCACTATTCTAACTAGCGAGGCTATGGATTGTCTTCTTTTATAACATGGCTATTATCACATTGGATGCTAATATTTTCCTTACTACAATGAAAATATGGAACTTTATTGATGGAGTGGCATTTCCTATATTGCATCATTCTATGTTGGTGGGTGATTATTGCTATGGTAGAATAGTTGATTCTTTTCTTAGTCACTTGAAATATTTATAGATATTTTTAATGTTGTGCCACAACTATTCCTTATGACCTAGCTTCCATTTAAAAAAAAAAAAATGGGTTAAAAAATTATTAGAAAATCAAGAGACAATATAGAAACAGCCAAAAGATCGCAAGGATTCCCCAAAGGAACCCCAAAAGGAGATAATTACATATTACTTCCTCCAAAATAACCTTCTCCAAAGCCATCACATATCTAGAGGAAAAAGGCTCCAATCTCCCACATCCCAACTATCATCATGCTCTGAATCCCACTTGGCCAAAAAATGAGCCACTCTGTTCCACTCCCTAGGAATATGACAAAAGGATATATAATCCAAAGAAATACACATTCTTAAAATTTGTTTAACTAGTAAAGCCAGCTGCCAATTAGCTCCCTCCAACCTTTGATCATTCAGCATATCTACAATATCAATGAATAAATTTCACAATCTTCCTCCAACAAGGGAGTAACCTCCTTCCACAACATAAATAATATCAAGGGCCTCCATAAGATTATTAGTTTGCTACCCTTTATAAATAAATAATAAAACAAAAACTCACCGGCACTATTTTTTCCAATGCCACCAATCCCAACATGGCTAGGATTCCCATGAGAAGAACCATCTATATTCACCTTCAGAACACCCTATGGAGGAGGGGTCCACTTACCCTCTCATTGAATTTTATTCTTAGTATGCCTAGGCCCTCTACCACTATAGTAACCAAGACACCAACCACCATATTCAAGTTCCTTATGATAGCCACATCATCAGGATCCATAGTATTAGATATGTCACATCTCGTAGAGATAATTCCTTGAACCTTGTAGAGAATCTTATTTCAAAGTTGAGCCATCGCCATTTGCACATCCTAAAATATCCTCCTATTCCTTTCCAACCATATCTACCAGATAATTAAGGAAGGGCCAATGATCCAAGTAGCCTTAAGAAAATAGGTCTAAGTAGGAGGTCTACCAATACTATCCCAAAACTCAACCAAAGAAGTGGCATGAACACAGGCATGATTCCAATCCCCCCACCAGAAGTGCCAAATCACCTGAGAAAAGGGCACAAAAAAAGAGGTGAGAGGAAATTTCCTTGTTGTTATCACAAAGAACACAAATAGAAGGGCAATGAAAACCTCTCTTCTATAAAATTTCCCAAGTAATGCATCTATTCTGAATAACCAACCATAAGAGAAACTTACATTTGGGCCAGGAAAATTTGTTCCAAACCCGCTTCTTCCAAGGCACCTCCCTCTTACCAAAAAATTGTCTATCCAGCTCAAGCTAACCTAAGGCCACTGAAAATTTACCCTTTGGCATCAATTCCCAAGCTAGAGTATCCTTCCCAGAAAGGGAATTGCACATTTTGTTAGCCAAAATCCTAGCGAGCTCCAAACAAGCCTCCTTAGTTCCCCCTGATGACCACTCTTGTGGACCATTCGAACACACCACCTCCACATGAACAAAAGCTTGCACAAATTTGAAATATTTCACCCTACTCCAACCAAGATCAAAAGACTATTACAAAGGGGAAAAAGATGAGGATACATAGTCAAGATGGGGGGATGACCATCCCATGAATCATGCCAAAAGAGGGTATCAAAGCCACTATTACAAATCCAAAAAAAGGCGTTGCTTAATATGCTTCACCCCTCTTTTGAGAGTTTCCCAAATCATGGACCCCCTCCCCGTAAGGCTACATCGAGGAACATCCACAACACTCACCCCTCGAAGATACTTAATAGGAAGAATCTTAGCCCAATCTTGATCCTAGCTAGTACACCAACACCACTATAACTTGGTAGGTAAGACCTAGCCAATCAAACCTGTAGGATTGATCCAAAGACCACCCTCCTGCTTTGGCTTGCATACATAATCCTCTTGATAAGACTCCATTTTGAAGAAGAAAAAATACTAGCCCACAAAAATTGATGGGAAAGGGCATCAAAATCCTTAACAAATAACTGAGGGGAAACCTACACAAAACATGTATAAATAGGAAGATCTTGAACCACAGATTTCAAAAGAGTCACACACCTAGCCAACGAGAGTCATCGATAAGTCCAATGACTTACCCTCCTATAAAAATTATCTAGAACATCCTGCTAGAGATCTTTGAGCTAACAACCCATCGAGATGGGAATCCTAAGATAAGAAAAAGGGAGAGAACCAATATGAAACCGAAGAATCCAAGAAATCTTGTTCTGAATAAGATGAGGGGTGTTAAAGAATAAGATTGAGGAATTATCCTCATTGTTCTTTTGCCCAGAAGCATCCAAATAAACATATGAATTTTTCCTTAAGTTCATAGCCTCCTAAATTTTGGCCACACCCACAAACTGCAAGTGAGAATAAGGATGCACCCTACAACCCCAACTCCAACATTGAGTCAAACCTTGACCAATGTGAGACTTGATAAATCTTCCCAACCCCTCATCCATTATGATGAATAGGTAAGGAGATAAAGGATCCCCTTGATGAAGGCCACTGGAAGAGATCCAAACAACTTTGAAGGCACACCATTAATAAGAATAAAAAAGGAGGAGGATGTTACACAACTCATAACCCAATCAATCCACTCCCTTTCAAAACCAAAAGCCCAAATAATCTTTTGTAAGAATGCCCATTTGACCCTGTCATAAGCCTTCACCATGTCAAGTTTGATGAACATGGCTTTCTCCTTCGAAGTTGCCATAGAATAAATGACCTCAGTAGCAATCACAATCCCATCAAGAATTTTCCTACCAACAACAAAGCTGGGTCTTACTTAGCAAAGATCAAAGATTTCAGCCAAGGCTTAAATATTTTAGCAATAAATTTAGTGATAATTTTGTAAACCACATTGTAGAGAGCGATGGGTCTAAATTGGTCCAAACAATTAGCTCCCTCCCACTTAAGAATAATAGCCAAAAAGTAGAGTTTATAGCACACAAAATTTTCTTATTACATTATGACTCTTGAACCACCTCAAGGAGGTCCAATTTGATAATTTCCTAAAACTCTTGGAAGAATTCAATAGGAAAACCATTTGGGCTTGGGGCCTTACTTTTTTCATTTGAAACATAGCCTCTTCTAGCTAAGGTAGTAGAATAGGGCGCATGAGGTTCACATTCATGTCATTAAAAAATAAAGGAGGAATGCAATCCAAAATAGCATTCTCCCCACTACCAATAGGGAGAGAGTCCTCATTGAAAAAATCTAAGAAGAACCGAACAACCTCCCTAGAAATCTTAGCCATAAAAAATAATTGTAACCCCTCCGACGACACTAGAGAGGGAATAATATTTCCCATCCTTCTAGCTTTGATAGAATTATGAAAAAATGTCGTATTTTGATCCCCTTCCTGAACCCAATCAACCCGATACTTTTTCTTCTAGAAGATCTCCTCATGCAACTCCCATTCCTCTAGCTCCTTGATAGCTATTGAATCTTCCCTAATGAAATCATTAGTAAGACTATGATCCCAAATCTGGTGAGTGATAGTAGATAAAAAATCTTGAGCTAACATTTTATTGAGGTGAAGGTTTCGAAAACACTATATGTTCCACTTCTTGATCTTATACTTCACATACTATAATCTTTTGGAAAAAGAATACTTAGCCCTGCCATGAGTAGGCTTCCCTTGACACCACCAATCTACCATAAGGTCATAAAGAGAAGAATCCCACAACCACATGAGTTGAAACTTGAAAGATGGGTTCTTAGGGACTCTGAAAGCCATAGTGGAAATCTTAATCGGCCAGTGGTCTGACCCTTTATAGTCCAAAATATTTGAACCGGTATACCACCTATCCCCCACCAAAAAGCAAGAAGCTAGGAAATGATCTAGCCTCTCAGATATAACATTCTCTCCACTGTTAGAAACCAAGATCAGATTTGCAAACCGAAAAGACCTTCCATAAAAGAGAAAATCAGAAAAAGAAGAGAGGTTGCAAAAGAATGTGCAACATAATATTATTCGAGAGTTCAATAATTACATGATAATTATTTGCTTTATAAAAGAAAGATATGCATAACCCTAATCTTATCTTGAGCAACAAGATAGCTCAACAAGATAAGGATGACAACTAATTAACCTAGGAATTAAATAATTACCTAAGTAAACTTATGCAAAGTGTAATTAAATATTAATTACACCAACACCCCCCCATAAGTGCAACTTAGGGAGAAGCATATTATTATGCAAATATGAGTCCCGAAATCTATTATTCCAAGTGAAAATATCATTATTTAGCTTCACATCAACTAAATTCAAAAAATAAATATTATCCCTGAGGAGGCAAATAGACTAATCAAGCCTGAAATTCCCACCACGTTTCTCCTCAAGAGAAGAAACAACATTACAGTCCCTCACCACAATCCACAGGAACAAGGGAGCAAGCGATCTAATATTATATAACATGAGCCCACAAATAAGCTTTACTAGAAATATCAATAAGAGTGTAAACATTGGTGAAGAGGCAAGTTTCATTTGACTCCAGACTAGAAGCAACCACAGACATAGCCGAGCGATTCGAACACCACTAAAGAGGAGAAATCTTCCTAGGATCCCAGAAACAAGCTACACCCCTAGAACTACCATGAGCCTTGACACATTGAAAAAAACCACGAGACCAGAAACGAGGAGCTCTATTCAACATACTGTCCAAAGATAAATTAGTTTCCTGAAGGAAAAGCATATTAGGACCATGAGTGCCAATCATCTCCCGAATACCTTTTCTCGAGGGATGCTATTCATACCCCTCACATTACATGAAATATTAATCATTTTTGAGATTGGGAGAAGTGGGATTCAATGGTTTCACTAACCTCGAATCCACCAAATTCTCACCAAGCAACTTAACCTTCTCTAGATCCTTCTTGCGACCCACCTTGGAAGGTTTCTCTGGAGGTCCCTTTTTCAGGGACTTCTACAGCAAACCGAAGGTATGCATAGTTCCACTACTCTTCCTAGTATCTGAAGCATCCATAGGTTGGGAAGAAATAGGATCCTTCAAGACATCAACCTCATTCAAGACCACTCACCCACTTTGATCTAGACCAACCATAATTTGAGATGTTGCATCTATAACCATCAGATCAACCTATGCTTCCCACAAAGGAAATTTTTGAGAATCATTCACTTTGTCACGAAAAAAATCCACACCCAGGGACCCCCCACTAGAAGGAGGCTCAACATGACATACCTCCTCTTGGACTAATTCCTCTAGAATATCAAATTGATTGAATACCCCATCTATCCCTCAAGGTGCCCTTTAGACCTCTCCCTTTATTACAGGGCTTGATCGAGGTGAAACCCTCCTTTTCTATCGCTCTGTCAACCATAGGGGAATTCCCTTTATCATTCCTAGGAGTTAGGTTGGAATTAGTATTAGTTGCACTAGCCACTTGATTAAACCAAGGGAACTTCCTTTTCAGATGACCATACTCATGAAAAAAATGACACTTGAAGGGGAGGGTTTCATAGTCTAGTTGTTGAATCCAAGAAATGGATCTAAGGCATATCTCCACAAAGTTTCACAAAAGGTTTATTCAAATAAATTTCCACATAGATATAGGCATAAGTAATTAGCTTTTGGTCCAAATTTTTCTAAGCTGAACCAACCATATTTCCAAGGGGAAGAGCAATCATATGTAGAATATCACTCCTCCAACACTCCAACAAAAGTCACAAAAGATGAACCCATACGAGAACCCTTGAGGGAATTTCCTCGACTGCATTGAAGCCCAAATTCCAGGGTTTCATGAAAAGCACAACCTGATTGAAGAAATAAGGTCCACCTTCAAAATCCCCATTCCTATCCACCATGCATGTAAGCACAACTAAAAATAAATGTTTGCAACAACTTTATGCCATATCCCCTTTAGGATTCCAAATATTCTAAGCCCAAGACTCCAAAACTAGAAAAGAGAGATGGATCCCCATGAACTTACAAATCAACGCATGATTGCTAGATATGCAATTCCCTTCGTAACATATTTCAGTTGTATCACCAAAATTGGTTGTTCAAGGCTTCTCTCCAAACAACCATTCACCTTCCTAGGTCTAGAAATACCTTTCTCCAAAGACAAGCCTTCACATGAGAATTTTTTTAAAGCCTCCATGGGATTTGCATGCAAGGAAAGAGGATGATCCCTAAGATCCGTACTTGAAAAAATCATAAACCACGAGGATGCACCCCTTTAGCAATGAATAATACCAAGAAACCCCAACGCAACCAAAGAGGAAGCAACAAAAAAAATAAAGAAAAAATGAAAAAATGCAACCGATAAAAACCCATGCAGCACAAAGATCAAATGCCATCCCTAATCCATTGTCTCACCAAAGCAACCCCCTAAACGCCTTTGCACACAAGCAATCACAACAAAAATAAAAGTTGCATAGCTAGGGTTTCCCCTAGCCTGCGCAACCAAAAAATGTAGCAGTTCCATATTCATTTCATGACCTAGCTTCCTTTTAATGGTAATGAGATTTATTATATTTTTCTTAATTGAGGATCCACTATTTATTTTGAATATTAGTTTGAGAAAAAATTCCCTAGTCTAGCAGGAGATGATCTTCTCTTTAGATGGAGTAAAGGGGTTTTGGGGAAAAGAGGGACCTCTATTGAAAGAGGAAGAAAAATCCTTAATGAGTGAATAGAGTATTGTAATCAGGGAATGAAAGCTATGTTAAAATACTCAAATGACTTTATGGCCTAGTTATAGATAGTTGTTGTAGGTTACTATATCCCTTTTCATTTTTGTATGCAAGTTGTATTGTATTGTGGAAGATTGATAAAATACTATAGATTTAGCATTTTGGCTTACATTTCAATATATGTGTATGTGATTGTGTGGAATACTAGATTAGGTGGTCTTTCAATAGGTATCCTAATCTAGAATATGTCAGGTGATATAAAATATGGTATACTCATTTGGTTATGTTTGAGGAGGGCTCAATAAATTTTTTGTGGGTGTGAGGAAAATTCATCTAAATACAATGAGTTGGGTGGGATAGATAAAATGATATTAGAGAGGTTTTTTCAGTGTAAAAGTGTTTTGTATCCTCCAAGAAAGATAATGGTGTGTAGAATGTGTGAGAACATCCTACACTATGTAGGAAGTGTATAGATGGAAATATGGGGTACATCTTATAGTGTTATTTCTAGGTAGAGGATATATGTATGTTATTAGGGAAGACCAATCATGGATTATGAGTGAGTGAAAGACGATTTTGTCTCAAAGTTTATTTCTTTGAAATTGTGGGTGTGGGAGTAAGTTTTTGTAGATATCTCTTCAAGAAAGTGGATAAGAGTGGCCTTAAGAAGGACTATGATAATTTTATTTATAGAGAGGAGATAAAAATATGTAGATAAAAAGTTATGTGAGGATTGAGACAATGCACGTATAAATTTCTAATATATTATGTCCCCAAAAGGAGAGTAGAGTAGAGATAAGTAAGAGGAGAGAAAAATAATAGAATATGGGAGAGTTTTATTCTCTCGACTTTTATAGACTTATTATGTGTAGATATAGAGGAAGGTATAGCAAGAGGAGAAGGAAGAATAAAAGATAGTGATAGCATGTCTTTATAATACATGGAGATGTTGATGAAAGAGAAAGCACATGGATATAGTATTTCAATAGAGGTTGGTTATGAATGATAAGTTGTAGTAGAAGGGGAGAATGAGCTTGTAGGAGGAATTGAGTATGCTAATGGATATAGTGTAATAGAGAAAATTAAATTGTTCAATTATAGGATGTAGACTTGATTATAGAGAAGAAGATGTGGGGAGTGTAAAAGAATATGAAAAGATGATGATGAAAATATTTGGTTTTCATAATATTTGATGATATTGATTTTGTGTTCATGTGGTAGTGAGTCAAGAATAGAGAGAATGATTTTTGTGGAGGGGGTCAAACATTGGTGGGTTAAATATATAAGAGAAGAGGAGGAAGAAACAATATTTTGATGGAAGTGAATAGTTAGTGTTTCATTGAAATCTACAAGAGGAAGAAAAAGAAGAAGCTTTTATGTTAGGAAATAATGCATCATACCTACATTCTTAATCCATTTCCTACATAACCCCATGAGAGATAAACATGCATATAAGTAACCATACTGCATAGATAAAATAGACAAGCCACAAGATAACACAAGTTATACCCTAAGAAAACCCTCAAGAAGGAAAAACCTAACCTCCAAAAGCATCCATACTCCATCTATTATTCAGCAATAAAAAATTACAAGAGTTACAATGAATACCTTTGAAGCATCAAGCTTCTCTAATGCATCCTCCATGTTTCCAAGTATGAATCCACACATCCCTTGTCATGCTTCACATATGCACTCCTCATAAAGACTCAATAATGATAGCTCACTCACCCAACCAACCTTAACCACTAAACATGTGCTTACTTTTATAGACTCAAGGTCACACAATTATAACCAAGTGGTAAGTTAAAACCATGTGAATACAAAACCACCAACCCCTTATTTAATATTGGGTACTAATTTTTCACTTTATTAAATATTTCCGCAATAGTAAATTATTATCCTATGTCTCACACATTAAAGAATAATACAATGTTACAATACAACATAGAGTGGTCCCCAAATAATTACCTAGTGTGATTAACCACACCTCCTAGGTGCATCACAACTAAATATTTATTTAATTACAACATTGTAGTGTAGAAAATGTATCCCTTTACATTTTCACACCTAATTAGGAATTAAATATTAAAATGAACTTAATTATGCCTTAATTTAGTGTTGTAATATGCATTTTACATATTCACATTAAGTTTAGTGCCCTATTAATTAAAATGGATTTAATTATGCCTTAATGTAGTGTTGTAGAGTGTACCTCTTTACACTTTCACACTTATTTAAGACTCCTTTAATTAATTGAGGTTAATTTTCCTTAATTGACCCCTTTAATTCAAATCTAGGCCTAATTAATCATATTTTCCGAAGAGGAAACCCGACATCCATTAATTCCTAAACATAACACTTCTCATTGAGCAATGCGTGTCATAGGTGAGTGACCTAGGACCCATTTTCCCATGGGTGAATGGGTCCTCACTTAGATATAGGACCTAAATTCAAATTATGTTTTTGGTGGTATTTTAACATATTCAAATCCATATTCACATGTCAGCATGTGTTATTTGAATTTCAGGAAATTAATGTTACATACCTATAAATACAAGGTAATTTTACCAAATCGACATTAGATTTTTGAGGGATCAATTACAAGAGCCAAGATTATTGTCAAGAGAATTCAAGAGAGGATTTCTTCATCATTTTTTGCAACATTCAAGATCCATTCATCATGTCAAAGTCTTTTGAAATCATGCATATTTTTGGAGCTCACATTGTGATGTAGGTTTCAAGCATTCAATTAAAATATTTAAAGAAATATTCAAGCATCAAGATCCACATCCATTGAAGCCATTTCATGCAAGATCAACATCAAGATTTCAGTCCTTCAAAGGTCCATCCAAAGGTTTGGTGAGTTGTGACATTGAATTGTTCATTCATCATTCCTTTCATGCTAATTTTTTTTCATTTCAAGGTTTAATTACCAAAATGGGGTTTGACCAAGGCAAATCCCCATTCACCAAAAAAAAAAATTTCCCCTCTCTTTGCATGTTGTAGATTTGTAGGTTGAGGAAAAGTTGAAGATCTCAAAAGAGCAAAATTGCAAAGTTTTCAAAGTTGTCACTTTTGTTGTCATCTCACGGAAACTCAGATCCTGAATTTATTTCCGACTACCCGATTGTAAGAATCAGGAATTTGGAAGTGTAGACATAGGAGCAGAGGAACCATAAACCAATTTTGAAGATCCATATTCAGGACCCATTCGTCATAGGGTGAATGAGTCCTCAAACAACTTTTGAAAACACCATTTTATAAGAGATTCACAACATTTATCCCTTCCAAATCTACCAAAAACTTTGTAGGTTCCTTCAGTTTTATGTTTAATGTACTAAATCCATTTGATAGATTGAATTTTGGAGTTGATTTTCTATTTTTAATCTTTCTCCCCAAAGTGTTGTTTGACCTAGACCCCCGTCCTAACACAAAAAGGGAAATTGAAAGATTCCTCAAAGAATTCACTCAGTTAAGGGTTTAAATTGGATTTTGACTTGAGGGATCTCATTTCCTAAATGAAATAGAAGAATAGGTAGGTTCATTCACCCCATTTTTCCCTAAGTTCTATTTATAGTAAGTTTGGTGAAACATTCCAAATTTAGTATAAAAACCTGTGTTTGAACCCTACCCCATTTTTCTATGTTTCAAACATTATAATATAAAATTTTATGCAATGGTGACAAAACCATATCCCAACATTCTCCCACTTGTCATATACATTGCATAAGGGATCAATCAATGAAATACATCATCATAACCATACATGAAACCACTTGAATCTCCACCATGCTATCGTGCTCCATCAAGATACTTGCAATAAGATCAAAGTGACCACCATCTCAAGAAATAACTCCTCTCATCCTCTGGCATGCTACCTATGGAAGAAAAGGAACATGCCAAGGTGAAGATGTACCAATCAAAGAACACAAGCATCAAATCCAAGTGATAACAAACACTCCAAACAAGCTATTGTCAAAGGTGAAAAACACACATGAATAGAAATAGCATCCACAACACATGCTAATACATCCAACCATCCATACCTCCTAGGTATCAATAACATCAATAAACTCATTCCAACAACATATGCAACCCATAGACCACATTCACAAGCTCCCTATATCAAACCTGTCAATGAAGAACATACATATCAAGGAACTCCCACTACATGGGTAATGTCAAAGCATATCAAGTGTGCCAATCAACACTATACCAAGGTGTGATAAATTATCAACAATGAAGTACCAAAAACAATAACCATGATCTACACATGCAACACTGACAACTACATACTCTCTCAAAACATGTCACCACAATCCTCCCAAATCATATGAACATGAACTTCTAGGAAGGAACCATAGAAACATAAACCATAACATGTACTTCTACCAACACCTCAAAAGTGCAATGTTGTGTCAAGTATGATCTCCTAACAACCCCAAATGAGAAACCTCAACAACACCCAAAACAACGTTCAATCTCTTAGATCAAACACAACATATGAATCATGTATAATACCAATATAGATGTAAGCCTCTCCAACAAGAAGATCAAACTCAAAGTTACCATTCCCAAATCAAGAAATCAAACCAATAACCATCTCTGAAACTCCTCATCAATAAATGATAACATCAAATGCACAAGGAGATAACCATGCTAAACATCCCTTAAAATGAATCCTCCAAAACTAACTCAAGATCCATATCAATGAAATATAAAGAAATATAAAATCACGCTAAACAATCCTCAAATGAGTCTTCAAAAATCAATCACCATGACTCAACTCATTCCCATGAAAAATCAAAGCACATAACATAATCACATAAAAAATAGGGTGGGAAATACCTATTAGATGGTAAATTTTCAAGTAGATCAAGAGTGGGAAATGAGAATTCTCCTCCAGGATAACCAAGTCATCATGAATCACTCCAAGAACAATCTCCTCTATAGGTACATCATGAACTCATATCTATATCTAGGTGAAGGCTCCTCAGTTTTCCTGTTGAAACCTCCAAGGAGTTACTGTCTCAAGCAAATATCTCTAAGCACAAGAGAACTCCAACATCACCCACGTCTCCAAGTATCCATGACACTAGGACAAAATCAACAATATATGATTAGAAAAACTACTAAAAACTACATATAAATGATTGAACATGATCACATGACCATTAGTAGTTTATTGCCAGTCATTTATAACATGACCAGATTGATGACCAAACCATTTTTTAGTCATTTATTGGTTGTTTTGATTGATCGATTTGGTAGTATATTTAGTCATTGATTTAGTCATTGATTGCTGTAATCTGGTCACTTATTTAGTCACTTTTTATTCACTAATATATTTAATTGGTCACTTATTTAGTCATTGATTGTTGTAATCTGGTCACTTATTTAGTCATTTTTTATTCATAGATATATTTAGTCATTTATTGTTGTTAATTGGTTACTTATTTAGTTAGTTTTATTCACTGATTTCTATGCATTGGTAGTGTATTTAGTAATTAATTTTAATCATCATTTTGATCAATTTGGTAGTATATTTAGTCATTTTTATTCATTGATTTCACTGGTCATATATTTAGTCATATTTATTCACTATTCTTTGATTTCTATCAATTGGTAGTATATTTTGTCAATTTAATTATTAATTGACGTCAATTAGTAGTATATTTAGTTATTTTAATTGAGTGATATTTGAGGATTTAAACATAAAATATAGAAATACACATCAATCATCAATTGCACACAATAAGACAACCATTGAGAAGGAAAAATCGAGGAAATTTATTAATAAAAGAAAGGTGTTCTAGTTACAACTTAGAAATAGAGTATTACAATTTTTATTTTTAGTCACAAGACTGAAAATCTGAGTTATAATATTGCACATAAATGACTGCAAGAAAGAAAATTCTCCAAATTTTTTTTACAATGATGGAAATGCATGCTTGGAGCCCTTCAATGTGAGCACATGCCCATTTGATCTCTTAAAACTTCTACAACATGTGCAATCTTCCTGGAGTGAGTTGTAACGTGTAGAATCCAAGAAGGAGAGTTTTGATCGTGTCCCATATATGAAGCTCTCTCCTTCAATGCAGCCAATAATAACCCTAGAATCTTTCCTCCTTTATATGCAACGTGCCATCTGATATGAGAAACAGGGTGCTACCTTTTTCGCCATGAATGAAGTTGTGCCTCAATACAACCAACAAAATTACTATTAGTCTCAATTCAGAAAGAATAAAATTGCATTGTCTATTGCAAGTTTACAAAAGTAAGTCCAAACACAATAGAAAGATAAATCAATTAAAAAATTGTAGCCTTGTCAACAAATGCCTTAAATAGAGTGTTCAACATAGGCCTAAAATATGCATATTGAACCCTTGATTTCAAAACCTTGTTCAAAATTTAAGAAAGGTGATACACTCAGATTATAGAATGAAGTTGACATTATAGAATGAAGGCTATCAACACTAACCTAGAACAACATTATCAACAAAAATTTCTTGGAAACCAAGCCTAAGAATTCCATCAGACTTAGACAACAAAAATGTCAACCCTGGTTCATGTGTTGTATCAGTAAAGACCTGCACCATGAAAGAATTCATTTATACATAAATTCCAAATTAAGTTGATGAGAAAAGATCTTTGATATCCAACTGTGAAGCCTTAACATCCAAAAATTACTAACCTGATGTTTCACAACAAGTTTCCCAACTGTGACATCATCTTTACTTAAGAAACCAGACATTGATCCATTGCCATATTGGATCTCACAAGATTCTCCTTCACAAACAACAAATGATATATATTATTTGTTTAGCAACTTCCTTAATATCCCCATGTAAGTAAACTAAACTAAGTGAGGTTGAGGGTTTGAAGTAGAGTACCATCTTCTTGGTATGTGCTTGAATTTGATCATGACTTGTATCTTGAATGAAAATAGCAAGCTAGTTGCACTGTAAATGTTGTCACATGGATTTGCACCTAATGCTAAGCTGAAAACTCAGAAATCCCGTGCAACATGGGACTACTTTCAGGCTGTGGGTATCCTATTGTGAAAGTAGACCTCTAGATTATGGGTTGGCTCCCCTTTAGATAACTTTAAAAAATTTCAGGGAAAAGAGTAAGAAGGATATGCTTATAATTTAAAAACCTATCACTAACAGGTGAGATACACCAAAGGCTAAACTTGAAAATGCAGTTGAAACTCACAAATCCACTCAACTAATGAAACTATACTATCTCACAACTCAACTACACATGCTTGCAAAAATGATTCTTATGAAATGTTTTGGCTTTTCTAATGTTCTTAAAAGGGAAACAATAATGTTTTCACAATTTTGATACAACAAAATGATAAACACATTCACAGACCTGCATTATAACATGCCACTCTTTGCATTCAACATTGAAGGAATTTGATAAAAATAAAGGAAAACACAATATTTTATCATATTATTCACTAACAATGCTAAAAAATAGAAGAAAATTTGAGGAGGAAACAAGCTTCTTTTATTGAAAAACAAGAGTTTCTTGCATCTCAAGGAAAAAAAAATGCTTTACAAAATGAGTGTAAATCTCATAATAAATGAGTTACAAAGTGTGAAAAATGCTACTACAATAGTCACCAAACTCAGAACTGAAGAGAGAATGAGAGAAGAAGAGGACTTATACAAAAGGCTCAAAGAATTTGAATTTTGAATTTTGGCTCCAAGTGGCTTGATGAGTTTTCTAACACCTCTCCTTCAAATTAGGCACTTAACTAAAACAAAACTCCTCAAAAATAGACATAAGGAGCTCTGAATTTGAAATCCATCCAAAGGGTTGAGCATAACTGAAAATCCCCCAAAATAGGGTTGAAACTGCAAGAAACAAGGAGTCAAGTGCCTCAAAATCCTCCTTGACTCATACTCCATCCATGTGGGTCTCAAATTGATGTCTAACTGCTGATGAAGTCACCAAATTTCCCTTTTTTTTTTCAATATGTTTGCAAATCTTCTCAACTACCTCCTAGATGCATGCAAAGGCATAACTCTTCAAACTGCCTCTTTTGACCATATCTTGAAAATATATGATTAAAATCCAACACACTCAATCATGTATTAATAAATAATAATTATTAAAGTGATTTATATTTCATCACTCCAATAATGTGCTTACATTTTAAAACTAATGCAAAATAAGAGCATTTGGCTCGATGTGTTTGAAAAACCTAAGCAAGAGGAGTATTGACTTAGTCTTTGCAAGACACGAAAAGAAAACCGTGGCATACTAATAAATGGATATTAGTTTAAATGAAAATGTTTTAAATAAAAGGAAAAAAATGCCTTAAGGAAGTTGACCAAAGTTAGGAAAACATTCACTTCTACTTTCATTTGCTTCTCATCCTCTGAGGGCGCCGCCATGAGTAACTCAGGGTTTTGAATTTGACTTCACCATTTTTGTTGTTTGGAGGAATTTCAATGGAGATCTTGAAGGGAATGCAGAAGGGTAAGTATTTTGAAACAAAATCTGAGTGTTTGCTTTCTCTGTTAAAGTATCTCAACCTCCTAGGTCGCGGCTATGCATTATTTTTCTCACTCTTTTCTATGTTTCCTTTCTCTGTTGATTTCTCTTATACTGAGGCCACCATTTGAAACACAGTTGAAGTTTTTTCTGAAGACATTAGAATGCATTTTCCTTATAGTAAGAAGAGGTAAACTTTTTGCTATTCAAATTCTATACTTCTTTTCCTATTTTTTGTTTAATGAAGCTCAAAAAGAGCTCAATAAGATGTTGAATATGTGTTTTCTTCATGGCCGCGGTTTCTTCTGATTTCTAAGTGCTTGCTAACCCCTTGAGCAAGTTCAAGGGTTTTATTATCTTTGGTATTTCATTTTCTTATGATTCCTCTATTTGCATTTTCAAAAAAATGGGTTAAACAAACACCAACTCTCAGGTCGCGGCTTCGTCAGGGCATACTGGGATCTTCATTTTGTTGCAGGCCGAGCTCTCCCTATTTTGGGTATTTCATTTTCTTGAGATTTCTTACAATAAAGAAAGAAGAAAAAATCCTCCATTATTTCTACATATTTCTCTCCTTACTATATGAGGTTGCGGCTATATCCCTTTTGCATGCTACAATGGCACTATAAATGATGCATTGTTGTTCCTCATACATCTTTGTACTTGGATATGAGTTATAACAATGTCCCTTATATTTGTTGTTGCATCTATTTCCATGGCTTTGAACTGTTCTTTGACTATCATGGCAATTAGTGACCATTGTGACCACTATTTTCTTGGACCTGCTCAAATGCCATTTTTCAACAAAACAACATAAAAAAACTCCTTCAATGTTCACTATAATTATGACATAATAGCATTGTTTCTCATTGTTTAAAATGACTCCTTTTGATATATTGAGAACATTATCTACTCCTTCAGCAAATAGTATGGTATCATCATTTTTTTTCTTACTATTCTCCTTGAATACTTATAGAATAGTGTGTAAACAACAAAATGACCTTCATATCAATGAATCCTTGCTTATTTCATTGCTTCTGTTTCTTCATTGTAAACAATAATCACCATTTTAGCTTGGAGGTCAAAGATTCTTTGTGACCATGGTTTTATCACTACTGTTACTAGTTTGTTGTACTTAATGGCACATGACTAACATGGCACTATTTCATACATTTTTCCATTATTTCAAAACTCCATTTCATTGCTATTGCCTTGACCTTGTCAAGTTGGAGACTACATTATATTGGTTACCATCACTGTACTTTTTGATACTACCTTCATACTCACTGTGATCTATGTGTAACAAATGGATGTTTGTTCTTCTTATGATGCTACAGTCTGGCAATTGTTGTTCCATTATTGTGAGCCTTGATTGTATATGCCTATTCACTATCACTTTGTGACCATGTTCTCTTTTTGATTATTTATGAGCAATTGATCATTTATGATTTTCAACTGATTGCATTCTTAGATTTGACTATCCTGAATGATCAATTGCATGGGCTCCTACAAAACTTATGATAATCCTTCAGATGTATACTTCCTTGAGAATTATGAATATGTTTCTTTCTCAAACCCCTCTTGAAGTTTAAAGGGAAACATGTTGGGATCAACCCTCGTGGGAGCCACATTTTAACCCACATGCTGCAAACAGATGAAACAAAACAACAAAACTTGCCCTTTACCTACACAAGAAGAAAACATGTTAGATAAAACAGGGCATATGATAGATGTGTTTGATAACTTTCTGGTTTTCCTAGACATATGTGGTATGTTAGCTATTTCAATGCACCTGAGGATCAAATTATATGTTTATGGATAACTGCACATGTATTGACTGCTGATTCTTCATTTCTCTAACAACACTGTTCTCTCTCACATGTAGGAAAACTGGGGGCAACAAGGAAAACATCAACTGAAGATGGGACAAGCACGAGGGGCAGCAACAGATGCAAAGTCAAATCCAACAACGAGATTCGTCATTCACTAGGCAATGAAGGGTCACCTTTCTCTACATATGCACTTTTCATTATCATTTATAAATGTATAGTTTTTTCATTATATGCATTTTAATAGTTAGTTCCACGGCTTGTGTGGAACACCACACATTTATATTATCAATAAAGACTACTTTTTGAAGAAAATGACTCTTTTCTCTTCTTTGTTGTATGCATATGTGTAATGTGATAATGTAGTCTTCAAATTTTCTCCTTTATCCATATGAATATGACATGGTAGGGAATGGATGTACCTTTTTCTTTCTCTTTGCAAAAAACATAATTAGCTTTACCTATTTGAGGTAGGAGAAAAAATAGGTAACAATAAAATCATTGTTAATCATTGTTAGAAAAATAACTACAAAATCCTCTTTAATTAAAATAATCCTTCTAGATATTTCAAGACAAGATATTTCAGTTAATTTCTAAGAGAGCTAATTTCACTATCCAAATAGCCATCAATCTATTTACTGTATATAATTTCCCAGAATTCAAAATTTGATTGTAATGAAACTAACCATAATTACCAAATATTTGACACCAAAATGTAGTACAAAATGAATTGTTTGACAAAAAATGTGTTTTGATAAACCAGATATACCCTTGATAAATTGATTTAAATAACAAGGAAAGATCAAACTGGAGACAACAAGATAACATTCATTAATTCACTTCGACAAAAAATTGAAACCAGAATTCAACCACCATTTATAACTTCATTCTATTGATCTTCAAAAAGATTTTACAGTACGTTTCAAAATTGTGTCCTGACTGACATGTCAAAAAGTGTCTTTTCAGTTACCCACTTTTAACATAAATCAAAAATTATTAATTATTGTTGTTTACATAGGATTACATAAAAGCAATGAAAGATGAGAAATGACTAGACGTTGAAGTCCAGAGCACTCACAAGATACGAAAGTATGTTAGTCATCGTAAGGTACCCGTGATCATTCTGGCAAGGTCCTCTCTCCATGATAGTATCTACAAGGCTTGGTACTTCATTGCAAGGCCTATTCTTTTGGGGGAGCTAGATATGTCTTCTCCCATTGGTACACTGTGTAATCATGAGGCCATTTGTACTCTTAGATGTTTTGTGTGTTGGCCAAGCAACTCTTCCATTTTCTATCTAATAACGCTTTGCCATCTGCGATGAATTTTGAGTATCCAATATCCAGTGCAATTATTCCATCCAAGGTTAAATTGAGATGGTGAAGATTTATCTCACCATCCTTTTGTAAATTAGTGAGGCAGTTGGGAACAATTTTTCTAAACTCATCTATCCAATCCTTGGAGATTTCATTTGATCATCATCCATTAGTATCTTAGGCATGAACCACTACTTTAGTGTGTGAAATGAATCTATTTTTGCCTTGATCTTTTGGTCTTTTGTAGATATGTATTGAAATTCATCTGTGACCATTTAGATCATTTTCTCAATAGGATTTAAAGTTGCGGGGGCCTCAACACTCCTTTGTAAAATTCAACACAAAATCATGAAGGTGTGATGTTCATGTTGCCATTTCTTGAATAAGGGGTCCAATATAGGTACATGGGCCTTTATCTGATCAACCGCTTGTGACAAGGAGACATAACATTCATACACATTTTCTAATTCGTCCATAATTAGTTTAACCCTATGATCCAAGATTTGTTCCAATACCCTGAGGGTTTATCTCTTTGCTCCTTCCTTTGTTTCTTCATTTGTCTTTTTCAACTTCTCAATTTCTTATTTTAGTGCATTTACTTGTTCAATAGTGATTGCACCTATATCAATTTGGATGACAGGGGGCTGGTATACTGTTAATTTTGTGCTTTGGGAAGGACCTGGTCCCTTCAACCACTCTTTCAATTTCACATTTTCTATGAATAACCTATTCACTTCATCATTTAGATCAGTTTGTGCTTTCTCATATTCTACCAATCTAAGCTCCATAACTTTAACCACATCCTTAGTAAACATTGCTGAGTGTATTTTCATAGTAGCTACCTCTAATGTTGATGTGTTTTGAAGTGTCTTTACCATAGAAGCCCCTCTCATTTCTTTTACAACATCAAGTAATCTTGGTTTTTCTATTTTTTTTCTTTGTCCAAAAGGCTAGGGTTTCAATTCTTGGATTGTAACCTGTGTCACTCATTCCCTCATCTAAATTGAATTCAGAAACCAACATGGGATCCTCTTGGATTCTTACTTGATCCAGTAAGAATATATTTTTTAACTCCATTCCAGGAATAATTAGTATATTGCTTTCTAAGACCAATTTTCTTGCTTCTTGGGGGCTAACAGTAATTTCATTAATCCCGAGTTCTTCAAAAGTCTGGGAAACAATCTGCTCATGTTGTGACTCCTCAATTCCCATCTTATTAATTTAGAGTCTCTCCTCAAATTATTTCATTTTCATCTTAAACCAAAAATCCTTAAACTCGGGAGTTTGAATAAATTCATCATCTTCAATAAATCTAAGGGAAACAATCACCCTTTCATCATAATGCACTTCTTGATCATTATGCCCATGTACATCCACTCTTTCTTCTAGTTTTTGAGCATCGGTTGCAAGCTTAGGTGGTGGTTGATCAACTTCATCATCTTTAAAATTCAAAAGTACATCGACTAGCTCTTCAGTATCGCCTACTCCTTCAGTTATTTCATATGCCACTAAGGGGGCCACTCCATGTGTCTTCTGCCTTTTAGGAATTGGTTGCGTAGGGGATGTTTCTAATTGTATTGTGGAATTGTCTAGTAGGGGCTCTGTGATTACAATACCACTTGGTTTGATGGGCAGCTTGGAGGGTTTTGAAGCCTGACCCTCATGTTTCTTTTCTGGTTCAACATATAATCCTTCAAATTTTTCAATTATTAAGTTCATCCTTTTGATAGGATCCCCTTCTTCAATATAGAATCCTTGGAATCCAATGTCCCTTTTCTTCTTCTCCTCCTCAAGCCTCTTTATGCTTTCCCACTTCCTCTTCCTCTGAAAAACTTCATGAGGTGTAAAGAAATTTCTTATTACATCTTCGTAATCCATTACATGGGTAATCCCAACTCTAGTGAGAAGTGTCTGATTTATAAAATTAATATTCCCTTCAGAATCAAAGACCCTTTCTCCTCGCCACTTCAATGAATACCTCATATTCAAATAGTTCTACAACTCTTCAAGAATGTAAGACCCTATGGATAGCTCCTCACATTCAGTTAGGTCAAGGAGGAATGTCCCCTTTTTCTGTCTGTTCATAACATCCTACTCCATCCATAACATTTGCCACATAAATTCTAAAAATTAAATTCAAATAGAAACAAATTTAGGTAAAACATGTGGGGCTTGAGGACACCCAAAGACCCTTATTACTGTTTGGTTTGCTAAGAAGAACTAGTTACCAAAATTGTGAGTGTGTCCTTGCTTTGGCTTCAATGCTAAAGGTCTTAATACTTACATGATTTTATTAGGAAATCTTGGTGAAATATGACAATACTGGCCATGACCTTTATTACGAAATCATCATGAAATATTACATAATCACTATTTTTACATCTACCATCCCAGATGTAACACCAGTTTTATACAAGAAACATATTCCCTTCATCATTAGCCATTTCCAAACACATTCTTTTAGTCCACTAGTTTCTGTTTTGGTACAATATTAAATGACACAGTAGAGAGTATTTCCTAAAAGTGATGGGAGCTAAGTTCTCTCTTACTTGCAAAAATCCCTCATGCAACCCTTTCTCAATTTCAGTAGCAAAGTCATACTCAATGTTGACTTCAAGATTTTGTATATTTATTGTCATCATCATGAGATAGATTGACATCCTCTCTTTAGCAGCTATTCCAAGCACTTGGTACAAAGAAAAATAAGTTCTTTTGAAATATACTTGGAAGTCTTATGTGGGAAATGGCTAAATTTGGGAGGGGGAGATAGGTATCCCCCTATTGTTTACACCCCTTTTCATGTGTAAAGGAAGTTCATCACTCATGTAGGTTTTTCTCAATCTCCTATAATCCTCCTCACTTCTATCCAAGTCGATCTTAGTGATAGCTTGCTTGTTTAACATAAAAAACTCTATAATTTCTTCTTTAGTTAGCACCACTAATGGTGAACCATCTGGCATTATTATAGTCTTGGTAGCCAGGTGATTATATTGTGCCAATACTTTAATAAACTCAACATCTACGAAGACATTTGGGACTATCAATTTGGCTGAATCTAAGGTCCAAGGATTCAAAACTGGAATCTTGTCATCCCTTTTTTCATAGAAGTACCGAAACATATCCCATCCCGAGATAGGGATAATTAGGTTTCTACATTCATGGGTTGTATCTTTAAGCACCTTTTTGAATCGTTTGTTTATATAATTAGGTAACACATCTAAAATGGTTGTTGCAGGGACCTCTTCTCTCTTTTAGAAACTATGGACTCTTCCTTTTTACTCACAAGCTGAATTCTTTTGGTGTGTCTACTTGTAGAGCCAAATTTAGTTCTTATACACTTGCTACTGAGGGTTTCTATGAACTTACCCAGTGAAATAATAGCTGCAGAGTCTTCCTGCTTGAACTCCCTTGCCTCTGGTATGCTAAGCTGTGTGAATGATTTCCAAAATGTCATCGATTCCCAATTAATATTTTTTTTCTGAGCTTTGGTCACCTCACTATTAATGTCAATTCATGCGAAATATTTCATAATCTTCCCACATTTCGAGTTTGAATACATGCCTTTGATCTTGGGAAATCGAACAGTTCATGTTTAGAGGTGTAATCATTAAATTCTTTGACAACTTATACTACAGTTTAGCTCTATCATTTCAAGACCACTACGGGGTAGTGTTAACAGTATCGCCACCCTGTGCACACCCCTTTGGACTCTCGCGGGACAGTGGGTTAATTCTAGCAGTTGAGTGATTTTTCACTGCCATACCACTCTATCATATCGATCACTGCGGGGTAGCAGTATGGAGGGTTAGCAGTACTTCCACCCCACACACACCCCTTTGGACTCCCACGAGATAATGGGTTAATTCTAGGTGGTTGAGTGATTATTCACCGCCATACCACAGTGTCAATGTTTACTTTAGTTGTTAACATGTTCTCACAGCCACCCCGCGCTATTCATATTTGGTTGTCGTAGTATTGTGGTAAGCATTTCTACATTGACCTATATGTCCTACCATACCATGCTATTCATATTTGGTTGCCACAGTATTGCAGTAAGCATTTGTACATTGACCTATATGTCCCGCCATCTTGCGATACCTCTATTGACTGTTGCGATAGTGTGGTATTGTATTTTATTATGAATGTAGTATTTTAGATATCATTTAATTGAAAATATTGATTTTTTTTCTAATTTTGCAGTCTCTCATTTTTAGTTTTCAGTGTCAATCAGACCTAAGAGATCATTTCTTTGTTTGTAATGAGGAGGCTTATTTCACCTAATATTAAGATATCTATATGTATTATTAAATCACAAATGTTCATTATATGTTTGCATCTAGAAAACATATAGGACATACAAGAAATTATATTCTAACTAAACGAAATTAATTTTAAATTTTCAACCAAAGTAAGAAAAATAAGAAGAATGATTAAACCTCACTTTAAATGCACTTCAAATCAACAGTGAACATCTCAGGTTTTGTATACAATGTACCAGCAGAATAATGATGATTACATTTAGAAATGTATTAGCAAAATAGTCATGAATAATCATAGCTATACTTAGATATTTATTACATTCAATAATAAATTACACCATACATATAACCAAAGTTTAGGTGATAATCTAACCTCTTAAGGTGACAAAACATCATCATAATCATTTGCATTTCTAGCAAGATCAAAATATTGATCACTCATGTCTGCATCTGCTTGTTTTTCTTCCTCATCCTCATCTGTGACATGCAATGCATTCTCTCTCCTAATCTCTTCATTGGTAATCAAAATGTCTTCTTCAAACACTCCATCATCTTCTTCATCCACTTCTTCGAATGTTTCTTGTAAATTAACATATTGCCCATCAGGCATTATATCAACAACTTCCATGAATTTTCATTTTGAATGAGACTTTGTTTGAATGAAACACGACCATCCTAGGATTCTTACATCATCAATTAGAAATGATTGGATAATTTGAAGAGGGGAAACATACGGCTCATCTATCTCTGATAAAAATTGTCTTGTATTTGTGTGTACAAATCCATACTCATCAAATTGTATTGCGGATAGTCGGATCCACCTAAATTTTAATAATATAGGACTATTTTCACCATATTCCACTTTAATAATTTCTTGGATGAATCCAACATAAAATTTCTTCTCAGTTTCGTGAAGAAATTCAAAACTAACAACACAATCACAATTTGTCTTTCCTTTGTCTTTTTCTTCCACTCTTAAATGACTACCATAGGCCCACATTCCACTGAAATGCATAGCCCATAAATGTGGAGATTGTGAAAGCTCACTTTCCTCTGTTGTTATATCTTGACCTTCTTCTTTTGCATCACTGACTGCATTAGCAATCCATTCTTCAAATTTTGGAAAAGAATCACCTCCAATCAAATCAGCATGACATCTGCGCTTTTGAGGTCAATGTTGCATCCAAGCTTGATTGTCTTCTTTATATTTTATACATAGAATATTAACGTACAAATAGTAAGATTAATAATATAAATGTGTAAATGCAATTGAGTAAATAAATTATTGTGTAATTTTATTTTTTTACCTACGCCACTTATCGAACGAAGATGTGTTTTGAAGAATATTGGCATGTATCACACTTCCTTCTTGATGTGATAGCTTGAAGCGACATTCATTTCCTTCTAACACTTCACCTGCAACTATCTCTTCTTTATCACCATCCCATACATGTCGATTGACATTTTTAAAATCCTTGATATATTATGTGCAAAATCCCATGGCCTCTTGCATGAATATCCCTCAGACATGTTGCCTTCCGGTTTTGCCCTAGTACGAACATTGTTTTTTCAAAACCTTCATATTTCGTTCTATAGGATACATCCATCTCGTTCTTATCGGGCCACAATGCTTTAGTTCATGTTGTAGATGTATCAAAAGATGCATAGAAATGTTAAAGATTGTTGGTGGAAATTCCCCTTCCAAAGACAAAGGACTTCAACAACCTCCTCCCTAAAACTATCAAAGTTCGAAGGATCTAATACATGTAAACTCATTCTCTTTAATACTAGGCCCAACCTTATAACTTCCAATCTTGGCCCCTTTGCCAAACTTAATATATTTACCACATAGGAAAAATATCCTCCATTATGACACGATAGTCATGGGTCTTGAGGCCTTTTAAGCCTTTAATGCCAGTTTGGCTTCTAATACTACTACTTACATATCCTATGGGAGAGCGAGTCTATGACATAAAATGTAAGAATTATGCACGCTATTCCTTTGTCCAGACATAAGGAGCACTAGGTTTTCTATATTTTTCAACCCAAAGATTTCGACGAATCTTTAGTTGTCGAAAGTCTTCACATGATGAAATAGTATCAAAAGCACCAAAAAGAGTTTCTATAATAGCATAGGCTATATTTTTCTCAATATGCGTAAAATCAACAATATGCCTAATGGCTATATCCTTAAAGTATGGCAACTTATAGAATATGCACAACCTTTTTACACCGCTTTCATTACATGGATCATATCTACTACCAATAATCCCATCATTTTCAATAAATGACATTCTTTTTTGTCCATTATCAACAATGTCATCACCTGTTATTATAAATGGTGCTTCACGATTCTCTTCTTGACCATTGATCCGTATTTTTTTTTTACGATATAGATGATCCATTTTAAGGTAAGCACAATGTCCACAATAAATACACTTACACAAACTTATTGAGTGCCTCACAAAATACTTAAAGTTGAAAGTAGGACATCCATGGTATCCATGAACACTAAGACCAGACAATGTTCCATATGCAGGAAGATCATGAATCGTAAACAATAAGGAAGCTCTTAAAGTGAGTTTGATTGAATGACCATCTCTTAAAGATTGAATTTCTTCAATTCCTTTACACAATTCCATTAGCTCATCATATAATGGCTCTAGATAAGCATCAATTGTATTTGAAGTCACACTTTTCTTTCCTTGTATAATCAATGATAGCATTAAGAAAAATGTTTTAGTTGCCAACCATGGAGGCAAGTTATAATTTATTAAAAACACTAGCCAAGTTGACCATTTAGTACTTTGATCTGAGAATGGGTTCACCCCATCTAGAGCCAAACCTAACCTTATATTACGAATATCTTAAGAAAAAACAAGCCATCTTTCATCAAATTCCATCTCCATCTTAGAATCAGGGACATGTCATTGTTTTCCATTAGTGCTCTTATTTTGGGCATGGCATTGCATAAGTTCAACAATGTCTCTGCACCTATACATTCAGAGTAATCGTGGGATTACCTGAAAGTGGTGAAGAACCTTTCTAGGAACCACAACTGATTTCAACCCTTATCTATACCTCGCTTCATGACATTTCAAACTTTCACTCTCACTTGCACGATTCTTGTGAAATAATACACAACCATTCACAAACTTAATAATGCCAATAACTGATCTAAACTCTCATTTTTCCAACCAAACACCACTTGCAAGTTAAGAATTTGAAATATTTTTGTTAAACGACTTAACATGCAATTAGCATACACAAGCTTTAAAGCATCCTCCATCAACTTGGCCCAATCATCGTTTACACCCTCATTCAACATTCTATCAACTTCAAATCCTTCATCTAACATTGCTGCCTCTTCATCTATGTTTGGTGCCACTTCATCTAGGTTTGTTGCCTCTTCATCTCTCACTCTGTAATTCTATCATATCTTTATAATAATTGTTATTCCAAGGGCTTATACCACTATGCCTATCTATTATCATATGTCGATAAATCAAACGTCTTTTTTTCACCTTTCCACCAAAACAGTCATTACATGAACATGGATATTTTTCCATGTCCCTCTCATCGGCTACTCTCTCATCAAATGCATGGTATTGATTTGTAGTCAACCTTTGAAATTGATCCAACTGTAATTTTCTACACATAGCAACAAAAAAATGTATACTAAGAGACAAAAACTATTTTTTTTAATTGAAAGGAATTTCCATAGCAATAGAGTTATAGAGAGCAAATAAAATAGAGAGCTTAACTAATGAATTGTAAAAAATAGATTTTGTAGTTTATATTCAAATTGCTGATTACATTGCATTACACATCTTTCAAACTCAAATCATTACTTCACATTGCATAACTAATAACTAGATGCTGATAGATGGAAAAATGTAAAAAAATGTAGAATAAGAGACAAAAACGATTTTTTTTTAATTGAAAGGAATTTCCATAGCAATAGAGTTATAAAGAGAAAATAAAATAGAGTTTAACTAATGAATTGTAAAAAATAGATTTTTGTAGTTTATATTCAAATTGTTGATTACATTGTATTGCACATCTTTCAAAATCAAAGCACTACTTCACATTACATAACTAATAACTAGATGCTGATAGATGACAAAATGTAAAAAATTGTAGAATAAGAGAAAAAAAACTATTTTTTAAATTGAAAGGTATTTCCATAGCAATAGAGTTATAGAGAGCAAATGAAATAGAGAGTTTAACTAATGAATTGTAAAAAATATATTTTTGTAGTTTATATTCAAATTGTTGATTACATTTCATTGCACATCTTTCAAACTCAAAGCATTACTTCACATTACATAACTAATAACTAGATGTTGATAGATGACAAAATTTCAATTACAATATAGTTTTTACAAACCCAACCTAAGCAGTTATGCAATTACTTCACATTTCATAACTAATAACTAGGAGCAATTTCCAATTGCATTTGCTTGTCATGACATTCCATGAGACCACATTTCTTTGAGGATTTTTTTCAAAAAGTTCACTACCTTGTCTATGCTACCACATTTTTCATACATGTCTACCAACACATTTTATCAAACAGTTCATTGCCTTGTTGCTATGGCTAAAATCCTAAAAAAAGTGCTTTTGAACAAGCTATGGATGCTTGGAAAAAATCTATCAAATCATAATAGTAAGCAATAGCATAGACAAGGAAGTGAACTAGTTGAAAAAATGCCTCAAAGAAATGTGGTCTCATGGTGATGGAATGCCATGACAATACATAAAAAATTTCCTGTCATGGCATTCGTCATGGCATTCCATCACCATGAGACCACATTTCTTTGAGGCATTTTTACCAATGTTCATTGCCTTGTCTATGCTACCACATTTTTCATACATGTCTACCAAAGCATTTTATCAAACAGTTCATTGCCTTGCTGCTATGGCTAAAAGCCTAAAACAAGTGATTTCCAAAAAGCTATAGATACTTGGAAAAAATCTATCAAAGCATAATAGTAAGCAACAAGCTATGGTTTCATGGTTTTTTTTTGGCACAAAAATCAGCGTGATTTTATTTGCAGGTTTTAAACGCATTTTTTTTGCAATTTTTTTGTTTGAAATGGGGAAAAATCTATGTGGTTAGTTTTGTGCACTTTTTAATTGTAGGATTCTCACAGTTAGTGAAAAAGGTAGTGTTCATGAAGGAATGGAAAAGATGCATAGATCCTTTGAATTATACTCATATTGTGCAATGGCATTGAATCATATAGCAAACCATTTTTTCTTCATAGGGCAACATTTTCTTGTGGAATAGTTGATTGAGACAACTCTTGTTTCAACTAACCACCCTCTCAAGAAATCTCATTCATATTATAATCTTGCATGATCTTAGCATAGTAAAGGTGATTATGACACAACTGGCCGCTACTACATGGCATCAGTCAAGGAAAGCCAGAGGCCACAAGATTTTGTGGATAGGTTCAATTGAAGCTGAGAGATCTTAAGAGTTCTCTCTCAAAGGGTATGTGCAGGATCATGATGAGCCAAAAAGTGGCGATATGATGGGTAGGTGGCTGATGACTTTTTTTTAACCCAAAATTGATGAAACGAAAAGGGTTTTTAAAAGAGATTCTCAAATTTCCACCAATATAAATTATGCTTTATATTCAATTTAATAAATAATTATTATTCATTTTCTATTTGAATTACGACTAAAGTCCTTATTGATAGGTTGATTGAAAAACATCTATAGCTTTCAAATGGTATCACATTTATTGAATCTAAAACATGCGTCACATTCTATATATTTCATACTATAGGATTAAAAAATAAATGAATTTCATGAAGTTTTGACCAAGTTAAGGTGGTCAGAAATACAATTTTTTTATATTTTTTAAAAGTTGTAATAAAAAATTCATAATTAATTATTTACTTGGAAAAAAATTACAAAAAAATATGCATCACATCGAGACGAGTCCTCTACTTATATCTAAAATCTTATAAAAAAATATTATCATTTTATTGTGGTTAGGGTGGTCAAACAAATACCTACTTCTTATTTTTTCCCTGAAATTTAAGTGCTATTGCATTGAAATTTCAAATTTTCACCAAATGGATTTAAAAAAAAAAGAACCTAGTAGTTTAGAAACTACATTCAATTTGCTACAAATTCTATTCTTACATATTTTTGAAATAATATAGATAACTTATTCAAATTTTTATGTCAAGTTGCCTAACTCTGATTTTTCTGAATTTTTTGCCACTTAAGGGCCTGTTTTTTCCATGATGATCCTGCACATACCCAAAATTTTGAAAAGGTTTTGGAGGTCCACCTTGAGAACTATGAGAGCTTAAAATCTATAGGCCATATATATGCTCAGCAAGGGCAGTCAGAGAAGGCTTTGGAAATTTTAAGAAAGGCAACTCACATAGATCCACATGATGCCCATGCATTTATCAAGATGGGTGAGTTATTAATATTGTCAAACCTCAGTGTACCCTTAGATTATCTTAAGATGCCAAAGTCTCTTTTGAAGAAGAGGAGAGAAGAAGTACCCATTCAATTGTTAAACAAAATTTGGGTTCTTCATTTTGAGCGTGATGAACTAGAGTTGGCTCAAAAAACTTTTATGGAGGCATTAGGAAATGATGTTCTGCCTCTACATAAATCTCTATGGTTAGTTTTGTGCATTTTTTACTTGTAGGATTCACATAGTTAGTGAAAAAGGTAGTGTTCATGAAGGAATGGAAAATATGTGTAGAGCCTTTAAATTATACTCGTAATGTGCAATGGCATTGAA
Source organism: Sequoia sempervirens (assembly GCA_007258455.2). Taxonomy (NCBI): domain Eukaryota; kingdom Viridiplantae; phylum Streptophyta; class Pinopsida; order Cupressales; family Cupressaceae; genus Sequoia; species Sequoia sempervirens. Next base: position 58,723 of record VDFB02341984.1, read on the forward strand.
TCATTTAGCGAACCATTTTTTTCTTCACTACAGGGCAACATTTTCTTGTGGAATAGTTGACTGAGAAAACTCTTGTTTCAACTAACCACCCTCTCATCAAATATCATTCATATTATAATATTGCATGATCTTATCATAGTAAAGGTGATTATGACACCACTGACCGAGCCGCTACTACATGGCATTAGTCAAGGAAAGCCAGAGGCCATAGGATTTTTTAGATAGGTTCAATTGAAGCTGGGATATCTTAAGAGTTCTCTCTCAAATTTTGAAAAGGTTCTGGAGGTCCACCCTAATAACTATGAGAGCTTAAAAGTTGTAGGTCATATATATGCTCAACAAGGGTAGGCAGAGAAGGCTTTGGAAATTTTAAGAAAGGAAACTTGCATAGATCCACGTGATGCCCATGCATTTATCAAAATGGGTGAGTTATTAATATCGTCAGACCCCGGTGCAACCTTAGATTCTCTTAAGACAACAAAGTCTCTTATGAAGAAGAGTGGAGAAGAAGTACCCATTCAATTGTTAAACAATATTGTGGTTCTTCATTTTGAGCGTGATGAACTAGAGTTGTCTCAACAAAATTTTATGGAGACATTAGGAAATGACATTTGGGTTGAATTCATAAATAAAAGCCCCAGTGCCAATTCTGCAATTTTTTTGTGCTCTTTAAGGATGCAAAATTATTCAATCAACTAGAAGAAGGTGGTGTTTCACTTGAGTTACCATGGGATAAACTCACAACACTATTTAATCTTGCTAGGTTGTTTGAATATATACATGATACTGAAAAAGAAAATCTTTTATACAGGCTAATATTGTTCAAGTTTCCTGATTATGTGGATGCATATCTACGTCTTGTAGCCATGGCTCAGGATCAGAATGAGATCCAAACAAGCCTAGAATTGATTGGGGATGCACTTAAGGTGGATAAAAACTCATCAAATGCTTTATCTATGCTTGGAAAAATGGAACTGAAAATAGATGACTAGGTTAAAGCAAAAGAAACAATTAAAGCTGCACAAAGTGAATCGGATGCAAAGAATTCTTGTGTTGACATTTCACTTGGAAATTGGAATTATTTTGCAGATTTTTTCAATGAGAGGAGGGATCCAAAGGTGGAGGTACAACATCTTGAGAAGGCTAGAGAACTATATTGTAAAGTGTTGGCATAGAGACCAAGAAATGTTTATGTTGCAAATGCGGCAGCCATTGTGCTAGTTAAAAGGGGTCAATTTTCTATTGCAAAGGAAATTTTTACATAGGCACAAGAAGCTGCAGCAGGAAACATCTTTGTTTAAATGCATGATGTGTGGGTAAATCTAGCACATGTTTACTTTGCACAAGGACAGTTTGCACTTGCAGTGAAAATGTATCAAAATTTTTTGAGGAAATTTTATTTTAGCATTGACACCCAAATTTTATTATATTTAGCTCGAACACATTATGAAGCAAAACAATGGCAAGATTGTAAAAGAACATTATTAAGAGCAGTAGATTGTAACTAATGTAAGTTTCCAATCAAAAAGCTATAGATTTTGTGTTTAATGTAATGATGGTTTCAAGTTACCTCTGAATTCATTGCAGAGGGCGTCCCCAAATCCAAATTTGTTGCAGAGTGCCTCGCTGACTTCAAATTTGTTGCAACAAACTCTGAATTCCTTGCCCTTTGCCACCTTTTTAGAAGTCTCTAGGTCCTCTCCAAACAATCTTTCTCTCCCAATATGCAATACCCAAGCTAGTGTAGTTGTCAAATGAATAATGAATTAGGCCAAACAATCTTTATCTCCAATTAATATTTATCTCCAAATTAGATGAACTACTACTATAACTCAAAACACCTCAGGCTAAACAAAAAATGAATTGTGCATGAAATACACTCCCTCCCTATGTTTCTTGTTTTTTGTTTTTATTTTGTCTTATTTGTATTTGTGTGACTAACTATTTAGTCATTTTTATTTTTATGACTAAATATTTTTTTATTCCACGATCAAATTAGTCATTTATTTACTCATTTCTAGCTAAGTTGCAAAAAAATAGTAGAATTTAGTCATTTTTAATTGTGACTAAATTTTTTAGTCACCTAGTCTTTTATTTTCCAAATTCTACTAGTGTGAGCACTTGTAATTGATCAATACATGCCAAACTCTAAATGCAACATAGCACCATCATGAAGTAATCCATAAAATGATCATGTACTCAATACAAAGAGAACCAAACAAGATCAATGTCAAAGCTCCAACTACAAAATCAAGAACCTATAATGACATCATGATCTAACCATCTCCTAGGAGATCACATGCAACAATGCATAAACATCATGGTCTCAAGAGAATCCATATCATGCCAAAACTCTAAGCTAGTATCAAGAGTAAACCATGACATAATAGCAATCATACTCTAAACCAAGAAACAACATCTCCAATCACATGAAGATAACCATCACCAATAATGAATCCATTTCACTGCCAACAACTCCCATTGAACCGTCATATCAAGCTACACATGGCATTGTGACAACCATCTCCTCCATGAAGATCACCTAGGTCCACACAAGCAATTGAAATGCCAATAATACCAAGTAGAACCGATATCTCCAAGCCAATAAGATACAACCACCATCAAACCATTAGGATCCAATCCTACAAAACTAATTCATCACTGTAAAAATTTCCCACTGAAATTTGTAACCAATGAAATAACCAAGATATCATGACATCGTGATAAACCACATGCTACAAGTCCCAAAAATCAATTAATTAGGCACTCTAACCATCCATTCTCTCATCCCAAAGCAACATACGAATGTACAAATGACCAAAAACAATGTCAACTAAAAAATATGCATGAAAACTAAAATAATCTTGTGGATATAGATAGTTCGCACTGATTTATCCCACTACAATTGAATGTGTGATCAATCCATACAATTGCATAACTTGTAGATATAAAACAATGAAGCATGCAAACTCATTATCATATTAGTAATCTACAAACTAAGAAATCAAAGAAGATAATCTTGTAGACATCAAGACTTAAACACCAAACAAACCATAGATCTAGTTTTCCAAACATGTCCACGTATGAGTAACCATATTCAAGGAACCATACAAGCATCTAGGAGATAAGAGCAACCTCCTAACACCAAACCAAATCACCACCAAAAAACCACATACATGATCATGTCATGTCAATTATCAAATGTACATGTATATCCATGACACCATAATCATAGCTAACATTGTACCCACAGTCAACTATCACCCATACGAGACTCCAAGTCTCCACTCGTGTCAACCTATGTCCTCAAAATTGAAGACATCCTATGTACTTGTCACCATCAAAGTCCAACTCTAAAAAATACTTGTAAACCTGTATCAGGAAGCACCAAATTGGTAATCATCTATACCATCATAAATATCATATAAAAACATGTACTCCCTCAAGGTTTCACCTCTTGACTCATCTGGATGCTCATGCAATCACACCCTAAATCTTAGGCTCCTACAAGTGATCAAACAAGCACCAAACTCATCCTACACCATAAAATGACAAGCAATATAATCCACTTTGTATTACGTTGTATATTCTATATAATGCCTATTTGAAATAAAAAATCTAATTAAATTGTATGCAAAAGATATGCTCAAAACCGTGTATAAGAGAACATCTGACTTCTGAGCAACAAAAACGAATGAAAAAGTGCTACGCCCTTAATATTATTGTACATCGGGTTATGAATAGTCGGCTTGTGGCTATCTTAACTCTCTATTAAGTCATATTATCATTAGTATATTATTATTTAGTTGTTTAGGTCGGCCTAAGTCTTATATAGGTGTGTCTAAGTCGGCCTAGGTGATATCCTTGGCATAAATAGGTATATATAGGAGGTTGTGAGTCTTATTTCATCATCAAGTTGTGAAGTGTGTTCTCATTAGAGATATTTGGAGGTTTTCCCCTCAAGTGGCCTATTATTCTCAGTTATTATCAAGTATTTGCAGCATATTTCATATCATATTCTTCTATTGTGCAAGTTATTTCATAACAAGTGGTATCAGAGCATGATCTTGGCACCATAGAGGCAAGGTTTTTTCAATTTTGGAGGCGATTTTGGGAAGAGCATATCTTTCAGATTTTGGCAATTTTTTTTCTGATTTTTAAAGGGTTTTTGAAGAACATATTGAAGAAGCTATAGTATATATTTCAGAAGAATTGGAGCAGAACTAAGCGAATTATTGCAGAATTAGGGTTTCTACACTATTTTTTTGGAATCTACATATCTCGCATGTCTTGTTGAATTAAAGTCTGATTTTTATTGGGTTTTTGAAGACATACCAAAGGAGATTACAATAGATTTTTTAGATAATTTAAGTTTAATTTGTGTGATTTATTTCAACATTAGTGGTTTCCATCATGTCAGGGCCTGGAACAAGGGGTAAAAAGAATGTTGTCACTCCGGGGAAGACTCCTGATAAGGACGGTGAAACAATCGAGGATGTTACTCATAATGAGGAAATAAATAAGGTCAAGGAAGACATTTCCTCAAAGATGGATATGTGTGACCTAAGAGGAGATATATCGGACATATGAATCATGTTAAGCACCTACATGGCTGAACCAAGAAAGGAGTTCTCAAGCGCCCAAGGTGAAAATTCTAGGTCAGCTACCATGGACACAAGCTTTAGTACTCCTATGGGATCTAGGAATTTATTTCCAAAGGTGGATATGCGCAAGTTTGATGGTAAGGATCCTCTCACATGGATAAACCAAATGGAGAATTTTTTTGAAGTACACCAAATCCCAAATGGACAAAAGGTCACGATGGCTTCCCTATATTTAGAACCAGATCAATTCATTTGGTATCATTGGCTTTGCACTCATCGAAGGAAAAAGGGGCTCACCGTCTCATGGTCAATTTTTACAGAGGAACTCCAAGCACAATATAGCAATAGCGTCATAGACAACTTCTTCAGCCAGCTAGCTAAACTTCAACAAACAGGATCAGTTAAGGATTACATTCAGCAATTCCAAAATCTATCCTTAAGGGTGGATTCAATTATGAAGGAAAACTTGAATGACTTATTCTTGGGTGGTCTCAAGGATCACATTCAACATGAGGTACGCATGTTTAGCCTAGTTCCATAAATGAGTCTTTTATCTTAGCACGCAGGTAGAGGAGAAGTATTTGATTCCTAAGAAGCAAGGGGCTAATGTGACAAGAGAGAAAGGATATTCAACACAACCTACTAAGTTGACTCCACAACAAATTGAGGAGAAAAGAGCAAAAGGCTTGTGTTTCAATTGTGATAGCAAATATAGTCGAGGACATAAATGTAGTGAAAAGAAATTGTTTTATATTGAAGGTCCCAATGAGGAAGAAGAGGAACCCATATTAGAAGATGAAAGGGAGTCAAATGAGGAATCACATGATTCTCAACCAATCATTTCTTGTCATGCACTCTCAGGTTTCAGTGCTCCACAAACTCTCAAGGTGGTGGGGTTCCTAAAGAAGCAGAAGGTAACAGTGTTGATCGACTCAGGTAGTACTCATAATTTCATCAACAAAAAGTTAGCTACTTGTCTAAATTGTTTCATATATCCAGCTCCAGAGTTTCAAGTTTTGATTGCAGATGGTGGTACAGTTAGTTGTTCAGGGAAGTGTCATAGCATTAAATTATCCATGGAGATTATCAACTTGATACCCCAATGTATGCGATATCCATGGGTGCAGATATTGTTTTGGGAGTACAATGGCTTACTACATTAGGAACAATTGAGATGAACTTCCAAGAACTATTCATGAGATTTCAATCAGAAGGAAGGCTAGTAGAGCTAAGGGGGTTGAAGGAAAAATCTCCACAAATGGTAAGCTCTCATCAAATGCAAAAAGTTGCTTAAGAAAGGAGTGGATGGATTTGTGGCCCAACTATGTTCATTAGAAGTCTCTCAATCTAATACTCCTACTCATCCAGATTTGCAAGCTATAATTGATCGTCACTTAGTTGTTCTTGGAGATATGCCTAAAGGACTTCCTCCTAAGAGGGATCATGATCATGCCATACAGTTAGTCCCATGGAGCCAACCACCGAACATCAGGCCTTACAGGTATCCACACATACAAAAGAGTGAGATAGAAAAAATTGTTGAAGAGATGCTAGAGGCAGGAATCATCAGGCATAGCCAAAGTGCTTACTCCTCACCTGTGGTGATGGTACGTAAGAAGGATGATACTTGGTGCATGTGTCTAGATTATAGAGTGCTCAACATGTACACCATTAAAGATAAGTTTCCAATTCCAGTCATTGATGATTTGCTAGATGAATTAAATGGAGCTATGTTTTTTACCAAGTTAGATCTTAGATCTGGTTATCACCAAATTCGGATTAAGGAGGAAGATATTTGTAAGACAGCATTTCAGACTCATGAGGGTCATTATGAATTTTTGGTGATGCCATTTGGTCTTACCAATGCACCATCTACATTCCAAAGTTTGATGAATTCCATTTTTAAGAAGTTCTTGCGAAAGTTTGTGCTAGTATTCTTTGATGATATCTTGATTTATAGCAAGACTTGGGAAGAACATTTGCAACATGTGGACCAAGCATTACAAATACTTGAAGATCATAAACTCTATGCTAAGCCATCCAAGTGTGCTTTTGGTCTTACAGAGGTGGAGTATTTGGGACACATAGTTTCACATGAAGGAGTAAAGGTGGACCCTAACAAAATTAAGGCTATCATGGAATGGCCTATTCCAAAAACCATTAAGAAACTGAGAGGATTCTTGGGATTGACAGGGTACTATAGAATATTTGTGAAGAATTATGGTAGTATAGCAGCACCTCTCACCACTCTATTGAAGAAGGATTCCTTTCATTGGAACGAGTCTACCAATACAACATTTGAGAGATTGAAGGAGGCTATGTGTACAACTCCAGTGCTGCTACTCCTGACTTCACCAAGGAATTCATTGTGGAATGTGATGCTTCTGGAAATGGGATAGGAGCAGTGCTCATGCAAGAAGGTCGACCAATTGCTTTTGAAGTCGTCCCAATTAAAAAGGTAAGAATCAACTAAAACCTATTTATGAGAAGGAAATGCTAGCAATACTCCATGCAAAGGAAACAATGGCGCCTTATCTATTGGGTAGACATTTCAAGGTTAAGATAGATCATGATAGCCTAAAATATTTTTGGAATAACGACTATCTTAGAAGAGAAACAAAATGGGTCACTAAGATGTTAGGATATGACTTTGAGATTGTATATAAGAAAGGGAAAGAAAATATTGTCGTAGATGCACTGTCAAGGAAGGATGAGAAAGATGAAGCCTTATTGTGTGCCCTTTCAATATTACAAGCAAATTGGGTGGAGGAAGCCAAAGTAGAGTGGAAAAATGATGTTGCGACAAGTAATCTCATCGAGCAATTAAAAAGTGATCCTAGTAGTTCAGATAAGTTTTGTTGGAAGGGAGATACTCTTTGGTATAAAGAGCGTTTGTATCTCTGCAAGAATTCCAACCTTAAAATCAAGATTCTCACAGAGTTGCATGAGTCTCTAGTGGGTGGTCATTCAGGATTTTTGAAGACATATCATCGAGTCAAGCAAGATTTCTTTTGGGAAGGGCTAAAGGGTGATGTTCAAAAATTTGTGGCTGAATGTTTGGTGTGTCAAAGGCATAAAGGGGAGACAATTAAGACACCAGGTCTCTTGCAACCCTTATCTATTCCTAGCCAGCGTTGGGAAGAGGTATCCATGGACTTCATCACAAGGCTTCCCAAATCTAAAGGTCATAATGTCATCATGGTGGTAGTTGATCGACTCACTAAATATGCACATTTCATTGCATTAGCACATCCTTTTACAGCAAGTGCAGTGGCTAAAGATTTTTTGGAGAATATCCAAAAGCTACATGGTACACCTAAAGTTATTGTTAGTGATCGTGATCCTATCTTCACTAGTCACTTTTGGAAAGATTTATTCTCATGTTTGGGTACTCAATTGGCTCTTAGCTCTTCATACCACCCTCAATCAGATGGGAAAAGGAGGTTGTTAATAAGTGTTTGGAAGGATATCTACGTTGCTTCACTTCAGAGAAACAGTCTTAGTGGGTAGATTGGCTACCACTTGTGGAATGGTGGTATAACACTTCTTTTCATAGCTCATCAAAAATGTCTCCATTTTTGGCACTTTATGGATATCATCCTCCTTCCATCACATCATCAATTAAGGTGTCCCCAAGAGTTCAAGTAGTAGAAGACCACTTGCTTCATCAACAACAAGTACTTTCAGGACTCAAGGAGAATTTAGCCATGGCACAAAATCGAATGAAACAACAGGTAGACCAACATCGTAGTGAAAGAAGTTTTGAAGTTGGGGATTGGGTCTTCTTGCGATTGCAACCTTATAAGCAAATCTCACTAAAGCAGCAAAGAAAGAATAATAAGTTTTCCAAAGTATTATGGTCCATACCAAATCATGCAAAAGATCGGTAGTGTTGCCTACAAGCTTGAGTTGCCACCAACAACAAAGATACATCCAGTTTTTCATGTTTCCTGTTTGAAGAAGGTAATTGGGCATAATATTCCCACTCAAACAACACTTCCCAAGCTGGATGAAGAAGGAAGAATCATTTTGGAACCAGAGTGCATTCGTCAAACACGCACAAAGAAGCTGAGGAATAGAACTATCACTGAGTATCTCATCCAATGGAAGAATTTACCAGTTGAAGATGCCACATGGGAAGACAAGGAGTTCATTCAAAAGTTTCCAAACTTGATTAGCATTGAGGACAATGCTTCTTTGAAGAAGGGGGGCATGCTACGCCCTTAATATTATTGTACATCGGGTTATGAATAGTCGGCTTGTGGCTATCTTAACTCTCTATTAAGTCATATTATCATTAGTATATTGTTATTTAGTTGTTTAGGTCGGCCTAAGTCTTATATAGGTGTGTCTAAGTCGCCTAGGTGATATCCTTGGCATAAATAGGTATATATAGGAGGTTGTGAGTCTTATTTCATCATCAAGTTGTGAAGTGTGTTCTCATTAGAGATATTTGGAGGTTTTCCCCCTCGAAGTGGCCTATTATTCTTAGTTATTATCAAGTATTTGCAGCATATTTCATATCATATTCTTCTATTGTGCAAGTTATTTCATAACAAAAAGAAAAAATATGGAATCAAACTTATAACACTAAGTAGTTTTCAGAACCACCTTTCCAACGAGTATAAGAAGTTGAAAACCTGACATCTTGGGTGAAAGTTATTCCCGTTTGAAAAAAATTGCCCAATTACCCTTATAGGGGTGGTAGGCTGGTGGCCCACAAGCGGCCTGTCGATGGTGGTAGTACCCTAGGCGATGCGCCAGTAGAAGATTTGAAAGTTTTATTAAAAAAAATAAAAAATTCAAATTTAAAAAGTTTCCACGTTAGATTTGAAAATTTTATAGGGCGGAATTTATTTTTGGCAGCCTTGCGTGCTAGGTGCAGGGTTCCCCAGTTGACCAGGGGGGCTAGGCCCTTGCTGTCCCCACAACCATCAACCAGTGGGAATATGGTGCTAGCAAGGTTGTTGGCCTTGCACAACCCATACCCACCTACATGAGGGGTGGGAGGTGGGGGAGAGGTTTCAGACCCCTTGCCATGCCTTTTAATTTTTATTTTTAAAAAAAACTTTTCAATTTAACCTTTTAAATTATTTCACATGTTTTATAATATTTTTATTTTTTTAATTATGAACCAAAAGATAATCATAGGGTAAGGAAAAAATATAGAGCCAAAAAGTGGCCAAATTTGTGCTTTAAGATATAACACACTTGCATTTATAAAATCATGACCAAGCCTTAATGTGCACCTATTATGAATTGATATTCACCAATCCTTAGTGTATTTGCATTATGTTGAAGCTTTAGTTGTGTTATGTATGTTATAATTGAAATTATAAAATCCCATCCATTAGGCTTTGACTCCTAATCTTGATGGTTGGATTTATATATAGGTAAAAGAACAAAGTTGTGTCAGAATTTCAACCAACAAAGTAGTTCTAGAGAAACAAATTTTCCCTAAATAGTCTTGAGAAAAATAGTTTCACTTGAAACCACATAGCATATACGTGGCACATAAGTTTTAGATGAAACACTTTTGGCCAAAACTATTAAAATATTCACATTAAAAATTTATATCGTGTTTGAATTTATCCATATGATTTGAAGAAAAACACTTTTATTCAAAAGAGTTCCAATCAAAACCCCTTTCAATCGAAACTATTTATGTGGAAGCCTATGTGACAATTTAACCCTCTTTTGGGGTAAATTTAAAAAACTCAACTCTAAATTTCTCCAACTATGAGTACTTTCATGAAAATCTAAAAATGTCCTTTTGTAGAGCATGAAGTTTAGAATTCAAAAATGGTGTAGTTTGGTTGTCATTGATGTCAAAAGTTCTATGGAGAGTGTTGCAGTTTGACTGTTTTGTTACCAAAGTCTCTAAGAAATGCTTTGTATTTCTCTGCTGATGTTGTTTTGCTCCTACGGTTTGGAGGAAAGCTTCATGGTGTGTTAAGGAATGTGTGATCCAAGTTTCAAGTCTTTTGGGTTACTAGAAAGGTGTTTTTAAGAGTGAAAGATTGAATTTTGTGTTGATTCTATGTGGATGTTCTCAGAGGTACAAAGTTTGGCTCTGCATATCTCCACATTTTCAGATTTGGTTATGCAGTTCATAAGTTAATTTCTTTGATATGTGAAAACTAGTTATATCCAAAGTTTCATGTCAATAATCCTTCCACAGAGAAAGTTATAAGTGACAGTGTATGGGACTATGTTGTTCAGTGACTGGTTTTAATGTTTGTCTACTTACGCCAGCAAAAGGTTGTGAATTTAAGTTGTATGAGTTTGTGTGAACACTCCATGTGTCTCATAGTGTCTAAGGTTTAAAGTGCATAAAGATATTTCTTCTTTCTACTACAACACAAATTTGTTAATTCATTTTGTGTTATGTTTTTCCTGATACTAACTAAGGTATGTTGATAATGTGTGCCACTAATTTAAGTTTGAGCGGAGTTTAAGGATTGTTTGAAGATGTTGTATGGGTCATTCTGACTCATTTGAAAGAGATGAACCTTTCTTGTGTACCACCATTGGATGTGAAGGCTAACATGTTACAAGCCACATTTTCTTGTTTATGACCGACCTAATTTGTCTTTGCAAAGCGCATGGATGATGTTCATTAAAGTTTGAAGGTGTGAAGATTATTTGGGACTAGGCCAAGCATGTGCGGGAATCTGCAAGGTGTGTTTCTCTTCCTCGTGTCGCATGTAGTCTTTTGGGTCTTTCCCTCTACATGTTTCATGCTAATTGTTTTATCCTTGGTCGACTTGGAGATATAACAATTTTTTTAGTATAGGCCGACTTTAGATGTAATCAATATGATATCATGTATACATTTTAAACCTAGTTGATCTAAGGTTAAGTAATAGTGTGAAATGATGATAATTATGTAAGTGGTTGAAAGAGAAAGAGCATTTGTGGAAAATCTTGTCCGGTTTCATCTTGATCATATATTTTCGACAGAAGATAAGTGAAGAAGTGTGCTTGAATATTTACTAGAGGCAATGAGCTGAAGGAAAAACTTCTTAATTGCTGAAAGAAGTGAGCTAGTAGGTAGCTAAGAAGACATTTGTAGAGGTTACAAAGCAGAATTGCAATCATCAAAAGGATTGAGCTTAATTGTTAGTTTCAGATAGTGGAAGGAACGCCATTCTATAATCATTCATGAGTGTGTGCTCAAATCAAGGATTTGTAGCTTCCTTGGGAGTGACTCTAAAACTATAATCATGGATTTGTAGCTTCCTTGGGTTGTATCCCTAAACAAATTTGTAAATATTGTTCATCTTGTGAGGTTAGATTAGGACAACAACTCCTAGCAAATTTTCTCACTCTGGTTTTTCCCCTATGGGTTTTCCACATATATCTCGTGTTGTGTTGTGCATTGACTTAATCTTTCATGTTATTGCTTATTTATTAGAGTTTAAAGTATTTTTTTGTTCCAAAGGGTTTGAGATTTGATAGAATACTAATTCACCCCCTCTCAATATTTCAGTGTGTTCTAAAATTGGTATCATATCCAAGTTTCTTAGAAGAAGTCTAACATATTGAGGAAGATTCGAGATGGCACAAGAAGGGTTTCTTAAGGAACCTAGGTTTGATGGAATTTTTTTTTCTTTCTAGCGATTCAGGATGGAAACCTGTCTGACCTCTTTAGGGTTTGATGTTTGGAAAGCGGTCAATGATGGTTATGTTGTTCCTGCTACTCCTCTAATTGATCTGATAGAGATTAGGGCCTATGAGAACAATGGAAAGGCTAAGAATTCTATCTTGAGTGGAATAGCAAACTCTGAACTTGTAAAAGTAATGTAGTGCAAGTCAGCAAAAGAGGTCTAGGAAAAGCTTAGTGGCATATATGAAGGAGACATTAAAGTAAGACAAGCCAAGTTACAGATCTTCAGAGGCAAGTTTGAGAACCTAAAAAATGTTAGAGGATGAAGATATTGTAGGATATTTTCTCTAGGTAGATGAAGTGGTCAATGCAATTAGAGTACTTGGTGAAGAATTGGAAGAATCGATGGTGGTTAAAAAGGTACTGAGATATCTTCCTAAAGCTTATAGTCCTAAAGTATCTTCTATTAAGGAAGCCAGAGATTTAGATATATTTTCAATGGATCAATTATATGGTGCCCTCACTTCTTTTGAAATGAGACAATTTGAAAAAGAAGATTCAAAGAAGGAAGCAATTTTCAAAGCCAAAGAAATGATGTGAAAAAGGGGGGTCCCAAAGTAGGTTGTCCTAGGTCCTTCATACAAAGAACTAAGGAACTAAATATATCCCTCTTCCCACAATTTCATTGAAACTAAGGTATTGCAAGGTGTAGAGATTGGATTTCAACCCTAAGGTGAGCAAATCATACCTGAATCCCTGGGTCTCTTAGGATAATAGGATTTAGAACTAAATGGAAATGATTTGATGCAACTAAACCTACTAAACAATATGACCTAGATGATGAAATACAATTTCTTGAAGCTACAAAAATCAGATTGACCGTTTGTGGGCAGATATGAGAAGGGTCTAGACACATGTACCTGACATAAAAATTAAGTTTTGAGCACTCTAGAGGACAGGTTCACCCTAGGGTGAATGGGTCCTAGACAGGGTGTCCAGAAAAAGCTTTGACAGTCCTCTGATGTTGGCTCTAAACTTCAGCTTGACACAGGTCCCACTATCAGAAAGTCAGAAATACAATCTACAATTGAGTTTCCATGGCTTAAAAAAAATGGTGATAACTTATGCAATGTTGCAAAATTTCTCTTTGAGATCTCTTCAATCCTTCTTTCACTTGTAATTTGCACATACAAAGAGAGTAAAATTATTTGTTTGAATGGGGGTTTGCCTCAGTCAAACCCCATGTTTGGTAATTAAACCTTGATAGAATGATAATGACAATTGATAAATGGAAGGAAAGATGAATAAACACTTTCTTGCTACAACTCATCAAAATTTTAATGGCTTCCCTTAGAGGACTGAGATCACACACATCACTCTAAGTAATCTGATCTTTCTTTGCTTGATTTTTTGGATACTTGAATTTTTGGATGATTTAGTATCAACAATGCATATTAACCTTCACAAGATGACATGAAGGCACATAAGCTTGAACATGATGATAGGATCTTGAATGCTACAATAAATGATTGAAAAATATGCTCTTGAATACTCTTGACAATAATATTTTCTCATATGAAGTCTCCAAAAAGTGTGTTAGATTTGATTTGATAAAAAGACTATGTATTTATAGGTGTGTATCTAATTTCCTGAAAATTAGATTCTAAAAGTTCACAATTGCATATGAAATTTGAATCATTCATATATCACCAAAAACATTAAAATTTGGGACATAGGACCTTGTTGAATATCCAAGATACTGAGAGAGGGGGTGAATCAATATCTTCTTAAATTTTCTAAACAGATACCATCCAATTATTCCAATGCAAACAACATCAAAGATAAGTAAAAGCATTAACAAAACATGAAATCACAAAACAAATGAACACCAGGATTTTTACGTGGAAAACCCAAGATGGGAAAAACCATGGTGAGTGTTAGCTCACAATATAGTATAACTGGTTATAAGATATTACAAAAATGGGGTGGCTCACTACCAAGACTCACTATCCAAATACAAAGGCTCATTGCCTATAGAGTTACAATGATAAAATGGCTTATAGCCAAAATGAACTATCAAAGTACACCTAGTGAGTGTTGATTCAATTCCAATGAAGCTCAGTAAACTGACTTGAAACACTTCATCATATTAGGTCTTCTTCACATTCACATTTTCACCTCAATCTCCTTTTTCTAAATCTTCAAAAACTATCCAATATATATACCTGATCTCTCTGCAAGCATCAATTAGGTCGGCCGAATTAGATGCACTTCTTATTTATCAAAAATACCAACTATCGGCTACAAGATTTCACAGAATCTTCCCAATAGATAATTCAAATGCCCAACACACTACATCATGTCGGCACAGACCTAAGATAGGTCACACATATATCCGCAAAACAAAATTGATTTACCATTACATTGTTTATTCATTAGGTCGGCCAATGATAGACCTAATAGAAAAATTGCAATCAATAGAATAATGTCGATACACCATACGAGCATCTGAAGACGTGAGATATTGAATATACGTGCTTACAACATCCATGCACCATTTCCAAAAACCGCAAGCAACAATAATCAACAACAAAAAAATACGGACCAAAATACCAGAGGATATACCAAAATGCCAGAGAATGTAAGCATTATATTGGTTTAGATGTCAGACCAGAATACCAGAACAAATTCTGACTTGATCTTACAGTTGCAACTCATAGATCATGGTGACATCAATGACAACATAAAAAAACAAAATGAGATGTTCTTCTTCATTTTTCCAACAATCTCCCCCTTTGTCATTGATGGCAACATGTGCCAAAAATTTCAAAAAAAAACTTGCAAAATCTTCCAAACTTCGTTTACAATGCTTCTCCCCCTAACACTAGTAATTCACCATTCTTCACTCCCCCTTTGACATCAAGGACAAAGGGTGTCCAAAAATTGAAATATGAAAACAAAGAAAACAAAGAAGCATGTATTAATCGGAGGATGGCGAGCCTTGAAGCTCCTTAAGAATACCTTCCCATACTGATTTACCATTCTCCCAACTATCCTTTGCAGAAAATCAACATCATGTTCAGGGATTCCAACTCTATCAGAGTTTCTTCTGCACCATCCAAAGTATCAGGAGTCAAATTTATCTTCTTAATTTTTTTGTGCCTGCCAAGGCCTTGCCAATCAGAGTGTATTCCACTCTTATAATGTCACTTAGCTGATCAAATTTTCTGATAATCTCTTCCTTTTGCTTCTGTAAGACAAAGAATTTATCTTTATGCACGGTGATGGCATTCCAAGTTCATCTGTCTATTTCTTTGGATATACTGTAAGTACCAGAGACAACAACCAACTGAGACTCAATGGAGTCCATAACAACCTTAATGTTCTGGGTGGCATCCGACCACTTCAAGCAATAAGCAAGAACTACATTTTCTTTTGACTCACAAATCTTCACAGTTTCTAGGTTCTTTTCAACATTTGAGTGTGCAAGAGCACACTTGTCATGCAATGCCAGTAGCCTTTTCTCTGCCAGTTTCTCCTCAACTTCTTGTTTTTTCTTTTCTCCAAGTCTGGAGGTATACTCCTTGAAAGAATCTAATAGCAATCTCAAATTTTGAATGGGAGCGAGGGATGCATCAATAGATGCACTGTGTGTGACCTCCTGTAATTCCTTAAGAGAATCTTCTATAAGTTTTGTTCCTTTCTGATGTGTTTCAAAAATCTCCTTCCTTCCGGATGCCTGCAATGCATCTCCTATCACCACTTTATGAACCAGAGACATATTCTCCACATCTACAAACCCTTCAATCATAGGAAGTTGTAGAAGCTCCTGAGGAATTATTGGATAGAATCTTATTTTCTTGGACAACAAGCCTTTCAGAACATTATTACCGAAGGACGATTCTCCGGGATGCTTAAGAGATTTTACAATATATTTTTCACTTTGTTCATTTTTCCTAGCAGATTCCTCATTTTTCTTTTCTTCCTCTCCCTTTTCCTTCTCTTCTTCCTTCTTTTCTTCCTTCTTTTCTTCATTTTTATTTTCATCTTTATCTTTATCCCTATTGTCTTCTTCATCATTTCCATCTTTTCCATTTTTATTTTTCTCTTCTTCTAGATTATCTTTTTCTTCTTCTTCACTTCCTTTTCCCTCTTCAATATTACCCTTTTCATCATTTCCTTTTTCACCTTCAGTGTGCTCCAGAGGAGTATCATCATGTTTTTCAGGCTCAACTTCACCTTCATTCTACTTCTCAAATTCCAGAGGATTAATTTCACCACCGACATCATTTTCAACATCAAAGTCTTCAGAAATATTTGCATCACTTGGATCAAGAGGAATATCATCCTCAACATTTTCAGTAGCAACATCTTCATCAAAATTAAGCATGCCATATTTTTTTGCTGTATCTTGGATCACCTTGTTTCCTTCCTTATCTTCTTTATCAACTTTTTATTCCTTGTCATTAAAATATTTACCCTTTTCTTTATTTGAAACATATCTGCATAAATCCTTTTTAAAATCTCTAGATCATCCGAGGTCAGGGAAGACCCAATCTTATCAAATGCATTGTTCTTGATTTTATCTTCAAGTGCAATAGCCTTTGATCTCCTTTTCATTAGAGTTGTCCACATATTCTCAGGTACATCTTTCTTCAAATTATCCCATTTGACTTCCAAGATGATTGCATATTGAATGATAGCTAAAATCAATGTTTTCTTATCCTCTTCTCCAACATCATCATAATATTTTGTTGTAGGCTTCATCATATTTTCAAAATGTAACAAAGAATTGAGAGTTTCCTCTAATTTAAAATGGGGACTAGAACTTACTGGATTGTCATGTTCTTCTCTCTGGTCCGCAGAGGCTTCATCAGACACCTACTCTTCTTCAACTCTGGTTTGGTGTGCACATGAACACCAAATTTTTTCTCTTCCTCTTCATCAAAAGATGATACAACATGCACTCTCTTAGAACCAACAGATTCCTTAGAAACACCTTCATTAGATGATAAAATTCATCTTCTTTTCCTCACTAATTTAGTAGCAGGATCCTCTTCCTCTTCATCTTGATGATTTGTGACGCTAAGATTTTTCTCCCTTGTAGCTTTCTCTTTCTTTCCTCTTTTTCTAGGGGCCACCGAAGGAATTTCTTTCCTCTTCCTAGATCTAGTAGTAGGTCTGAAGGAAACCAGGCCTATGCCTTTATCAGTGGTACTGGGTTCAACATTTACTGCAGGAGCTATGGAGGATTTAGCAGGAGTAGTCCTGCCGGATCTCCTCAGGCTAGATGATTCTGCCTCCAACTCTTCTCCCTTAGCCCTTCCAAGTGCAATATTCTCATCAGTGAATCCAACTTCTTTAAGCTTCTTTTCCACCCTCTTTCTGATTATGGGATTCTGGTGCTCCATGGGGATCTCCATAGACTTTTCAGCATAAGTACCAATTTTGGGTTCATTGGGATCCTTTAGATTTTTCAGCAACATTTGTACATAACCCTTAGCTTCATCTTCTGTAATTTCATATCCTAATGGCTGAATCCATATGGTCTAAGGTTCTACTGCTTCAATCATGCATTCATAAGAGGAAACATGGAATATGATGTCATCTTTGTATTTATCAACAATTTTCCTTAGTATCCTATCTCTCATTCATGTTGCTCTTAAATACAACATGCATTTTCTTGAGCTTTCAAATCACCCAAATTATGCATATAATCAAAGATTTGATGTGCCACTAGTCTGGATGAGTCCCAAAACACTTCATCATTCTTTCCAGGAAGTTTCTTCATGAAATAGAACAAACATACAATCAATGAACCGAATTTGAAAGCATACTTCTTTTCTTTTGTCGAATTCAAATTCTCAAGCAAATGTTGTCCGAGAAGCTCAAATAAGTCATAGTATGCACCATTGATTACCATATCAAAACCAGTATAAATGGTTGTGGCCAAAACAAAGTTCTCTCTAAATTGGTGAAGTATATTTTATGACCAATCATAATAGTTGCATACTTCACAGCTGGATTGGTGATGGACTTTGTCGTTAAAGCTCTCTTGTCATATGTGGCTCCTATAAGTTCTGTTACCACTTCATTCTTCATGAATTTCATTATAGGTACTGGTCCTTTATCCCAGAGGTCGGTAACAACCCTAATCACCTCCTTAGTTAGCAGGTGAGGTTGGTCAGTCCATAGGAATTTGTCATGTATTCTTCTTAGGACTGGCTTCACAAATTTATCATCAACCACAAAACAAAAGTTGGGAAAGTTGTTCCTATAGACACCTAAATTTGGACACTTATATTTGTCCAAATTTGTCCCTTTTCGTCTAAACATCCTCGTATTCGTGTTAATTAGGTAATATTGCTATTATCTAATTAATATCCTTAAATTCCTCTAAATCCCTAAGGTATTCAGTTAACAATTAAACACCTTCCCTCTTTACTCCCCTTTTCATCAAATGAATTAAATAAATATGACATTTATTTAATTCCTCACATGTCACATCTTTTTCCTTAACCCTAATCAACCTCCTAATCTCATCATTAGGGATGTGCACATGTCTAATCTTTGATTAGAATGTGTCACATCCTCCAACTTTTGCAAGTTGGCTTTTAATCTTCATTAACCCCTAATTATCTTCTAATCACTGATTAGCTAACCCAATCAGCATCTTGGTCAACTCTCCCCATCCCCCAAGGAATTTTTAATTCCTTTTTGTCTTCCCCATGTGAATTTTTAATTCACATTTATTCATCCAAGACCCCTCTCTTCCCCCACGGAATTTTTAAATCTTTTTTATCCTTCCAAGACTCTCCTTATTCCCATGCAAAGTTCTAGAATCTTTGACTTGTCACATCAATCATATGTGCTAAGGTCTTCTAGAACCTTTGACTTGTCACATCAGTCACAGGTGGGTAAGTACTTACCTTTTTAAGTACCTTTTCTTATCCAAGGTACTTCTCACCTCTCTTTTTGGGAACCTTGTATTATCCACAAGATTTTCCAATCATGTGAATTTTAAATTCACTTTTTATTCATTCGAGATTCTCATATTCCCCATGTGATCATTGAGAGGTCACATCACCCTTATTCCAAGGTGCTTACAAGTACCTTCCCATCACATGTCATCTTCCACCTCATGTGTCCTTATCCATCTTGCCCATGGTGGCAAGATCTCAACCGTTCATTTCCCTAGGGTTTCTCTCCATAAAATGAAATATTCTCTTTCATTCTCTCATAACAACACATCCATTCACAATGTTCAAGCTCAAGCATTCAATCAAGCTCCCACACTTGCATAACCTTCATCCACCATTGTTGCACATTGAAGCTTTCATCCTATCCATTGTATTCATCTTCTCAATTACCCACTTTGCTCATTCCATTCCTTATCAAACCCTCAATTTTGAATCCACTTTAGCATCTTGTCATCAAAGGGAGCACACATTAATCAACCATCAAGGGCCAACCAAAGATCGATTCAAGACAAGGTAAAATCTTCTTTTTGTTATCTTTCTTTGCTTTGAATCCAACTAGGCTAATCTCGAGGTGTTAGTGTTCTTTTCCTTTCTTTTTGCACCTTGTTTTGCATCTTTTTTAGAATAAGCTAAGATCATTGGTTCACATTTTTGGCACGCCTAGTGGGACCCACAAACGGGTCCCTATATTTTACGTTTGCTATTTTTTGAGTTTTTGCAGGTTCAGGATACAAAGGGGCGTACCTTCCCTTGACAGCTATAGAGGGGCGTACTTTCCCTCCCAGAGGGGCATACCTGCCCTTAACAACTTTCTATTTTTCACTTTTTTAGCTTATGTTCTAACTATTTTCTATAGAGGGGCGTACCTTCCCTTGACAACTTTCTATTTTTCACTTTTTTAGCTTATGTTCTAACTATTTTCTGTAGAAGGGTGTACCTGCTCTCCCAGAGGGGCGTACCTGCCTTGGACAAAGCCTTTTGTGATTTAAAAATAGTCATTTAAGCTTCATTTTGGCTTCCCTTTTCATCATTTTCAGATTCTAACCCCCTAACATCACCTGTTTGTGAGTGTGTTTATGTTTTTGCTAACATTCATGCAGCTTATTTCATGATTGACAAAGAACTAAAAACAAAACAACTAACATTTTTCTTGCAGGACAATCGATTTATCTAGTTTGTTTATCATTTTTCTTATCATTTTCATGGATTAATCTAGGCACATAGTTTAATTAGGGGGAAGTCAAATCTATTATTTACTATGTTTGCAAGTCCATTGTGTCACCCAAGGGGGCACTACTTCATTCACGCTTTCCCCTTGCACTTCATGTGAGCCTGGGGAGTAGTTGAAAATGATTGGTGCTCCCTTTCTAGCGGGACCTACTTGGGGATTTCATCACCCCAAGTGACGATCCCAACCATGTGTATCAACGGGGTATATACAAAGGGGGGAAAGCCAAAGTTGTACCCCAATCTAGTCACGTTGTGTTTGGCAGAGCGTTACAGCTAGGGTGATACCTAGATAGACGTGAAGAGTTGGTCTGAGCCCTTCAGTATCTCACTGGGGTTCCTGACTCACGCTTGTGACAGGCTGGTGTTCACAGTTGTGCCTCATGTACCGAAGTATATCGAGGACTCCCTAGATGCCTTGTCCATCCTAGATTAAGGACTGTGTTGTCCATACCTTTAACACTAATCATAGGATTTTGTTGTCTAAAGTGTCTTCTTCTGTAAAACAAGTGAATTTTTGTCAAGTCAGCCTTATTGCTTGATGTTGGTTGTGTTTTGAGTCCTTGCCATAACTAGTTTCACTTAGGTCAAGTCCAAGTTTCCTACAGAGGGGCGTACCTGCCCTCCAGAGGGGTGTACTTTCCCTCCAGAGAGGTGCACCTTCCCTCCAAAAGGGCATACCTTCCCTCTAGAGGGGAATACCTGCCCTCCAGAGGGGTGTACCTACCCTAACTCGGGCGAACATGCCCTCCAAACAACCTTTTTCACCTTCCAGACAACCTTTTTCATCGTTCGTTCAACCATTTCCAACACTCGTTTGCTCATTTCAAGTACTCATTTGCACGTTTTGAGCAATCATCCCCCCATTTTGAACTCCCTTTCATCATATTGAACAATCATCCCCTCATTCAGAGTAGTCACCCCCTCATTTCGAGCGCTTGTTTACTTGATCCAAGCATCCGTTTCTGCCTATTTTTCACTAAACAGGAAAAATTTCCCTTATCCTTGGGTGAACCTACCCTTAAGTTGGGTGTACCTACCCTCTAAAGGGACATACCTTCCCTAACTTGGGAAAACCTGCCCTCCAAATGACCATTTTCATCATCCGTTCAGTCATTTCAAGCACCCATTTGCCTGTTTCGAGCACCTGTTTGCTCGTTCCAAGTACTCGTTTACCCATTCTGAGCATTTTTTCCTCCATTCTAAATATCCAATCTCCATCCCAAGCATTCATCTCCTTGATCTAAACATTCATCCTCTCCTTTAGCATTCATCTCCTTGATCTAAACATTCATCCTCTCCTTTAGGGTACCCATTTACCTAAGTCGATGACTCGTCTTCTACCTATCTTTCACCAACGGGTGAACTTGACCTATCCTTGGGAATACCTTCCCTCTAAAGGGGCGTACCTTCCCTAACTTGGGTGAACCTTCCCTCCAAACAGTCATTTTCACCCTTCGTTCAGTCATTTATATCACCTGTTTGCTCGTTCTGAAGGCCCGTCTCCTTAGTTTGATCATCCACCTCCTTGTTTCGAGTCTGTCTCCTCGTTCTGATCATCCATTCCCCATCCCAAAAAATTGTCTCCTCATCCCAAGCATTCATCTCCTTGATCCAAGCAGTCATCCCCTCATTCAGAGTACCCGTTTACCTGAGTTGATCACCCGTCTTCTACCTATCTTTCACCAATGGGAAAACTTAACCTATCCTTGGGCGTACCTTCCCTGTAGAGGGGCGTACCTTCCCTCTAAATGGGTGTACCTTTCCTCTAAAGGGGCATACCTTCCCTCTAAAGGGGCATACCTTCCCTCTAAAGGGGCGTACCTGCCCTAATTTGGGCGAACCTGGCCTCCAAACAACTATTTTCACCCTCCGTTCAGTCATTTCGAGCACCCATTTTCCTGTCATTAACACTTTTCCATAAGTCATCATTTCATCGACCAAACCACATAGGTTATTGTTAGAACATCATTAGATTCCATATCTATCATCAAATCATCCATCCCAATCACCTAGACTTTGTTTCAGGGATTTTGATTTTTATACCGAAACTTTCGAAGGCCATAACATTTGACTCGGGTGTTCGATTAGGCTGAAATTTTACGGGTAGTTATGTTATGAGGTGGCATGTGGATTCCAAAATCACCCTCAATCGGTTGGCCCCCATTTTGGCACATTTTTCGGGGCTTTAAACTTTCATCTTGACCCTCAAAATCGCAATTTAGTGTTTTTTTTCAGTTTTTGAAAAATCATTTTCGTTAATAACTTGGAACGCATGTCTCAAACTTAGGATGTTAGTCGGAAATTCATCCTACCTTATTTTTAGGAGGTTTTTGGGAAAAAACTAGACTCTTAAAGATATGCCTGTGCAGTTACCTAAAATGGCAAAATTTGACAATTTTTGAAAACTACCAAATCTGGAAAAATTTGATTGTTAGCATCTTATGTCCTCTAGTTAAAACCCTTGAACTTGGTTTAGAATAAATCCTATCATGTCCTCTGATCCAATCCCAATATGATCTTTGGTCCATCTGCATTCTCCCAAGGTCATTTGCTCATCATCTGAATCATATAGGTACATCATCCAGAAGCACCTCTGGGTTACACATCCCTCATCGTTTTCCCCATCCAAATCCTTTGAAATTCGTTTAGAATTCATTATCCAAATTGACCTAGGTGTCTAAATCCGATCGTCATCATCCATATCTGCTTAGGATTATCATCCATCTTGAGTCAATTAATCATCATCGTCGACCCAATCAATCCGCTTTCAATCTTAAGGTGGATTCAGTACCGCAATCATCTATCTATCGTTTAATCCGATCAATCAGCATCCTAAGTCACCTAGGATAATCTCTGAACGGGGTTTTCCAATCCCTTTTTTCATCCTATCTGATCCATCATTTGATCCTATCAATCGTTTCATTAATCGATTTTATCCAATCTAATCTAATCACATCCCTATCCAATCACCTTTGACCCAATCAATCTGCTTCCATCTCAAAGAAAATTCGATGTCGTAGTCATCCTTTGATAATCAAATCTGATCATCAGAATCAATCCCATCGCATCATCCAATCATCCTTATCTGAGCTTTAATCTGATACCGATTTGAGCTTGACCTTAATCCCGATTTGAGCTTTAGTCTATTTCCATCCAAAATATTTGATCCATCCTATTTATCCTTTCATCATCATGAATCCTTATCCTCCATCAATACTAGTCAAGGGAAACCCTAATGACGTCAACAACGATAATGAAAGTCTTGTCGATCAAGAAGAATATGACATGGATCCCCTCGATGCTATCATTTCTAGTAAGATTTCCCCAACCGCTTTCCACAATCCAATCACCCCTTCAAGCTATCCAGTTATGTCTTCATCCATGCCTAATCATGCTCCTTATGCTACCTTTGACAAGGGATGTCCAGTACCTTCCCCATACGCATATTCATCATGTCCATCTACATCATCCTCTTATCCAACACCCACATCCTCTTATCCCAATCTGCCATCCCAATATTCCTATTACAATTCCCCATCCATGTCCCCCTATCCTAATCCTCCTTACCTGTCTATCCATTTTAATCCTATGTCCACACCTTCTTATCTTAATCCTACACCCCCATCAACCTATCCTAATCTAATATCCACATCTTCCTATCCTAATCCACCATCCCAATATTCCTATCTAATTCCCCATCTACTTCCCCTAACATCAATCCATCATCCATGTCTTCCTATTATAGTTCACCAAATCCGGTATCCCTACTTTAACCTTCCATCCTATCCTGAATCCACACCCGCTTAATTTCCATCCAATCCCATTCCTCCATCTAATCCTCCACTCCATAATCCCAATCCTTCACCAATCCCTATCCCTTGCCCATCACCCTAGCCTTCCCTCCAAGGACTTATGACAAATAAGACATCCCCAACTCCACTTGAAGTCATGGAATCATGCCATCCCAATCCATCATCCATGGTCACTAGTGATGAGACCCTTCTCCATCCCACACCTATCATTGATGTTACCACCCCTAGCACCACCCAAACCACTGAAACCATTACACCTACCGAATCCATTGAACTCCCATCTCCTACCCCGAGATCCGTCAAACCCATCGAAGACACCCAAATCCAATCCACTCTTCCCACTCCTAGTAGCACCCAAATCCCTTCCCATGAACCTCATGAATCCTCCATACTTCCATCTCCCCCACTTGAAGAGTCCCTCCAACATTCCATTATCATGCCTCCCATACAAGATGAGTCATTCCAAGAGCTTGATCCAAAGCATACCAACATATCCCCTTCTCCAAATCAAGAACCTACCATCCCTTCTAGTCCTTCTCAAGATCACAGTCCCCCATCCATTCCATCCCATGATCCCCTTGTCGTACAAGATTCCATCACTCCATCCTATGATCCCTTATCACCCACTACCACAAATCCATATCCTATCATATCACCTAATCCCTCTCCTGATACTACCCATCTAGATGTTGTTATTCCATCATCTCCATCTCATGATCCTCCATTTTCGCCTAGACCTACTATCCCCTCACCGCTTTTATATCCTCTTGGTACTCTCACATTCTTCCATGGTGGTCTCCTTGCAGAAGAAAAACAAACCATATATACCACCCATCATCCTTCGCCTAATAATGGACTCACATCATTCTTCCAGAATAACAAAAATCCTATCATGGATTGAATGCTCAAGAACATGAACTATCAAGGAAAAGGTTTAGGCCTTCATGAGCAAGGTATTTTAGAGCCCATTAAGGTCAAAGAACAAATTTGTATGCAAGGTCTTCGACATGTTTCTCAAGACTCACAATCTAAAGATGTTGGTACAACCTCTAGATGTCCTCAACGAGCCTCCTCGAAAAGAAATATAGGCTCTTCCCATCGCTCCACCAAATCATTTGCTGCCATCCCCCTCCTCCATCGTATCGCCTTAAAACAACCATCCATATTCCTCCTTCCATTTTGGGTCCTTGTGTCCCTTCATATGCCATCTCCTATCCTTCATCTATTTTGGGTCCTTATGTCCCTCCATCCGCCATCACACATCCTCTAGCTACTAAGTCCAGTTTGGGCCCTTATATCCCAAAATCACCTCCTCCATCTTGTCCTATTCACCCTTTCATCCATCCAACACCTATACATGTCATCCACCATAAATATCCCACTCTCATGTCCCTAAAAGGATCAACAAAGGAACCTACTACACATCCTCCATCTACACATAATCCCATAACCCTACCTCCATCACTCCACATCATCCATCTCGTCATACCCATCCATTGCTACTAAAAGCACTTTGGATGCTAAAGAAAAAATTCATGAATCTAAACATCCACATGAATCAAATCTCCCCATGTCCCCTCTAAAAACATGGAAAGAAAAAAAAAATCAAATCCAAAATCCAAATCAAATCCACAGGCCACAAAGGCCCACCAAAGAAAAATCAAAACCATGTGGATCCCAAGAAAAAAGATGCAATACCTTCAAATGAAAAATATTTAACATCCAAAGTTGGCTAATCCAAAAGCTAATCATACACCTTTCATCTCCTAAATTTGTTTTGGGTCCTATGTCCTAAAAATTCCACTATCCCATCTCCTCCATTATCCCCACATTCTCCATCCATCCTCCTATCCTTTCACATACACCGCCACATGTGCCAATGTTGGTCTTGAACTCACCACCCCATCACACACCTACCCCATATTCTATCCATACCCTTTCCAACATCCCATTATTATCCCACATATCTTCCCCATCAAATCCCTCTAATTCATCCTCTTGCATAATCCATTTATCCTAATAAGGTTGTACCAACATCCAATAGTCATTTCAAACATGGGCTCTTAGTACCTCATATAGAATTTGATGCTTGAGTCCTCCATCCACCTCCTTATCACATGTCTTCCAAATCCACTTATCCACATCCCTATCCTTATCCATCTCCATCCACAGTCTATCCAAAAGTTAAAAAAAATAAAAATAGAAAAAGTCAAAAAAGTCAAAAAAAAAAATAGTAAAGAGAAATAATTCGTCTAATGGTGAAAACTTGGAAAATAAGCACCTTGGATAAGTACCATGATGAAAACCTGGAAAACAGGAGTCATGTGTAAATCCCCCATCCAGTTTCCTTCCGCACTTGGGGCAAACTCCATCCCCTTCATCCATCAACTGCATCCCCTTCACCCATCTCCTCCATCCCACCTATCTTACATATCTTGTCTGGCATATCCTATTTTCCTCCATCCTCCCTATGATCTTGATTTAGATAGGGGAAAACATACATTCATGCTTTGGACGCATCTTGGCGTAAATACCCCTTGCCCACACGCTATCCTAATCCTTATTTTCATTTTTATACCTTCCTTGTCCACCCATCATGCTACCATTAATCTCCCTTCCGTATCCATACATCCTATCCATATCCATATCACTCCCTTATTTTCCCCAACTTTCCATCTACCATCCCTTATGCCTCACTATATATGACATATCTAGAGCGGGGCATCTTCTTCCTTTGCGACATAAGTCCTTGGAGACATCTTTCCTCCATCATAGCATAACATCCCTTCCATATCCTCACCCTTATCCCTCTATCCTCGCAATCCCTTCCATCTTCCAAATCCTTACCTTTCCATCTATCCATCCAGTAACCTTTTCCCCATCCAAATCTGTATCCCTTTATCCATCCATCGTGAAAATCCCTTCCATCCCCCCTCCTTATCTCCCTATCCATTTATCTCTATACTCATCCCATCTCCTAATTCCTTGTCATTGGTATCTAGCTATAAGCTTCTTCCCATGCAATCCAATGTCATCTATCTCATTGTCATCACTCTCGCTTCTTTTCCACATCTCTCCAATCTCCTATCGCTTTTCATCACTCATCTCTTCATCATATCATCATCCTCGTTCATCTTTTGCTGATTCAGATAATTATCCCATCCTTGAGCTTTGTTTGATCACCATCATCCTATCCTATCCAACGAAGTCTATCTTGTCTCATCGTATCAGTCCCATAATTTTATCCCCTTAGCCAGGGTTATCTCATCATCCTTTATCCATTGTTTGTCTTTGGCCTTTTTTTGAACTATGTTGCCCCTGCGCTTTCACGTAGGAAAGGTCAATCTTTTGATCCACCCCTGGGGCCTCTTTTTTCCATCTTGTCATTTTTCGAGATCCCCATTGTCCTCTTTTCTCTTTTATCCAAGGTCAGTCATCAACCTTTTATCGAACTACGAGGGCTTTGCGCTTTCACGTAGGCAAGGCTAATCTTTGATTGGCCCCTGAGCCCCTAGGTCTTTAGGGTGTGTTAGTCTTGTGTCTTGTGTCTCGTCTCTTGTGTCATGTCATCAAGCTATGCCCTTATATAGCTAGTTCTTCATAAACGATATCCACTTGTATCGTTAGATCCAATCGGTTTTGAATTTCCTGCATCATATAGATCTTTTAGTTTAGTATCCATCATCAGTCTCAATAGGATGCATCCTTCCTAACATACCTCATCAATCCCATCCATCCCCTTGATCCTATGGCAAAGGACATTTGAAATTGATTGCGATCTTTTGATGCTTTTATCTTTTGTTTATCATTTGAGCTCCCTATCATCACTTGTCATGGTCGCCTTGATCCATCATATCATGGTGTGCTTTGATTAGTCAACATAGGGGCGTATCTTGATATGTTTTCTTTTTTTCTTTCTTCCTGGTTGTCCCACATAGTACCCACCAAGACCCTTGAGTTCTTGTGTTACGTTGGGGCATCCTTTTGTGCTTGTGGTTATCCCAATGCCTGGACCGACCAAGGTCTTCATGACTTTGGGGTGTTGGGATAGCCTTCTTGTCTGTTGTGTTTGTTTTATGCATTAGACACGAATAGGCCTTGGTTCTTCATACCCTGGCATCTTGTGTCTTATGCTAGATAGCAAAAATCAGTGCTCCAAAAATGGAAAATTGCATTAGGATTGCATTTCATCTTCCACCCCATCCTCTCATCTATCAACACCCCCCCATCCATTCATCCTTCACCAATATCCCTTCCCTATCCCTCCACTCTCTTATCATCATCTCTTCAATATTCTTAGAATAATGTAGATAGGTTATTCTAAGCATCTTCTCCTCCATCGTTTTTATCCTTTCATACATATCCCATCTCAATCCAATCCTCATCCATTCAATCTAGCACAAATAATCTAATCACATCCTTGGTCTTGTCCCTAGCCTTGACAAGCCTCGATCCCACCATCATCATCATCATCGGGATGTATCTTTCCCTATCCTCGTGTTGTTTTGGGATATATCATTCCCTCATCGACAACACTCCATCCATCATCAACCCATTTTGGCTAGTAGCTTAACTAGGGCAACACTACCTTTGTCCTTAAATCCATGTGTGCTTCATCCATCTCCTATCGCTTATCATCCTCTCTTATCCATCACTTTGCATCATCTTCCTCATCTACCCTTTCATAGTCACATCCATTTCGAGAGCACATCCATGTTCTCTTGAACCCGCATGTCCTCTCAAGGGGGCATCCTTAATCCCTAACCTTCATATTCACCACCATCATATTTTTTCCAGTCTAACAATTTTTTTCTTTGTCTTATCTTTTAATATTCTTTGAAATGATGTTACTTCCTAACACCATCTCAAAGAGGAAAAAATGTAGACACCTAAATTTGGACACTTACATTTGTCCAAATTTGTCCCTTTTCGTCTAAACATCCTCTTATTCGTGTTAATTAGGTAATATTGCTATTATCTAATTAATATCCTTAAATTCCTCTAAATCCCTAAGGTATTCAGTTAACAATTAAACACCTTCCCTCTTTACTCCCCTTTTCATCAAATGAATTAAATAAATATAACATTTATTTAATTCCTCACATGTCACATCTTTTTCCTTAACCCTAATCAACCTCCTAATCTCATCATTAGGGATGTGCACATGTCTAATCTTTGATTAGGATGTGTCACATCCTCCAACTTTTGCAAGTTGGCTTCTAATCTTCATTAACCCCTAATTATCTTCTAATCACTGATTAGCTAACCCAATCAGCATCTTGGTCAACTCTCCCCATCCCCCAAGGAATTTTTAATTCCTTTTTGTCTTCCCCATGTGAATTTTTAATTCACATTTATTCATCCAAGACCCCTCTCTTCCCCCAAGGAATTTTTAATTCCTTTTTATCCTTCTAAGACTCCTTATTCCCATGCAAAGTTCTAGAATCTTTGACTTGTCACACCAATCACATGTTCCAAGGTATTCTAGAACCTTTGACTTGTCACATCAGTCACATGTGGTTCATTACTTACCTTTTTAAGTATCTTGTCTTATCCAAGGTACTTCTCACCTCTCTTTTTGGGAACCTTGTATTATCCACAAGATTTCCCAATCATGTCAATTTTAAATTCACTTTTTATTCATTCGAGATTCTCCTCTTTCCCATGTGATCATTGAGAGGTCACATCACCCTTATTCCAAGGTGCTTACAAGTACCTTCCCATCACATGCCATCTTCCACCTCATGTGTCCTTATCCATCTTGCCCATGGTGGCAAAATCTCAACCGTTTGTTTCCCTAGGGTTTCTCTCCATAAAATGAAAGATTCTCTTTCATTCTCTCATAACAACATATCCATTCACAATCTTCAAGCTCAAGCATTCAACCAAGCTCTCACACTTGCATAACCTTCATCCACCATTGTTGCACATTGAAGCTTTCATCCTATCCATTGTACTCATCTTCTCAACTACTCACTTTGCTCATTGCATTCCTTATCAAACCCTCAAAATTTTGAATCCACTTTAGCATCTTGCCATAAAAGGGAGCACATATTAATCAACCATCAAGGGTCAACAAAGATTGATTGAAGACAAGGTAAAATCTGTTTTTTGTTATATTTCTTTCCTTTGAATCCAACTAGCCTAATCTCGAGGTGTTAGTGTTCTTTTCCTTTCTTTTTGCACCTTGTTTTGCATCTTTTTTAGAGTAGGCTAAGATCACTAGTTCACAATTCCATCTAACTTCTTCACAACTAGGTTTGAGTATTCAGGTTTTATCAAGAAACTATCACCAGTAAGCTCATTCTGCCAAATGTCGATCAATTTGGTGTGATTGAATTCCTCAGTCCTTACTCGAATATACATTCTTGGGTCCTTGGTCAACATGAGCCCATGAGGGATCGATGAGAAGGCGCCCATAGAGTCATCTTCGAAAACCTTCGAGGAATATTTCCTATAGGATGATCTGGGTCTCTACGACACTTTAACGACCATAGCGGTTGCCATTCTATCCAATTTTGAATTCAAACAATTGAAATAACACAAACCACAATTGCATTGAGAATAAAAATACCTCTTTCTTCACGATGAACCAGAACTAGGGTTTGCACGGTTCGAACTCCAAATCACTTCAAGAATTCTCCAAAAATATCTTTGACTTCTTCAAATGCATGAGTGATTAAAATGCCTTGCACATTTTTCTTTATAAAATAAGGATCTGCCCTAACTCGCATTGAATGCAACAAATTTCAAAAAGTTGCTAAAAACTCTTCTTCTCTGCTCAGAAAAACCCTAATTTGCTCCGCAAAAGATCATTCCTTCAAATTTTCTTCCGGTTTCACTTGCATAACCTCTAGCTTATCATTTCTCACAACATATATTTGTTCCAAAAACTGGCACGTTGAACATCAAGGGGGTTCAAGTGATTTTCTATTAAAGCTCCCCCTAAGACCTTGCTAGGTCTAGTTCCCAGAGGAATTGTCTGTAACAAATGAGGGCACAAACACATCTGTCATCTTAGTCTATTCTTTCTTCCTCCAAATCTTATTCATTTCTTTCTTAATCTCATCTTTGTCAACCTTCTTTGCAGGTTCATTCTTTTCTACCAGATTGGTCTCCTTACTCTTTTTGTTTCTGTAAACTCTTGAGATATGTCCTGGTTGGTTGCAATTATAGCAGACAACATTTCTCTGATTATATTGAATTCTACTGACTCTTGTTCTACATTGATTAGCTTTATGTCCATACTTGTTACAAGTATAATAGTAGCCATTAGAGGATTGATTCACTTTTCCTCCATTAAATTGATTCATCATCAAGGTTATGCATTCACTTGCCCTATGTCCAATTCTTTTGAAGAAAAACATTGTCCAGTGAAGGGACTAGGAAACTGATTCATCCTACTCCTACATTCTATTGCCTTGCAACCAAATTTGTTGCATGAAAAATAGGTGCCATTAAAAGATGAATACCTTTGTGCATTAGGTCGTCTCATAGGTGGTCTCCTAGCAAAGTTCCTTGAATTTCCTTTTTTCTTTCCTTTATTCTGAGTCTTTTGGTTGTCCTTAGAGTTCTCACCTCCTTCCATTCCCAAGCCACCTTTGTCTTTGCTCGGTTTCTGTCCTGAAATCAATTCATCAAGCCTGTCTGAGCTAGATTTGAAATCATTCTCACAGAGTTTTGCTTTCTCCAGATCCACTTTCAGATTCAGTACTTCTTGTTCAAGCTTAGTGCACTCATTAGACTTGCTTTGTACCAATTTGTTCAGACATTCTTCAATTATTTTCTTCTCCTCTATTTGCACTTTTAAACCGGCAATTTCTTGATTAGCCTGCTCCAACAGATTAGTTACTTCCCCATGCCTTTCTTTGAATTTTTTCAACTGCTCTTTTAATTTTCAGACACATTCATTTGCATCTTCAAGATTTTCTTTCAGCTCTTTATTTTCACTTTCAACTTTATCAAGATCTTCAAGAGCAGTCCAAAGCTCTTCTTTATAATCCATTTCTTCCATCTTTAGGATCTCCCTCAAGCTGTTAGGATTATCCGGAGGAACCAAGCTTTGATACCAATTGTTGAATATCCAAGATATTGAGAGGGGGGTGAATCAATATCTTCTTAATTTTTCTGAACAAATACCATCCAATTATTCCAATTCCAACAACAACAAAGATAAGTAAAAACATTAATAGAACATGAAATCACAAAACACATGTACACTAGGATTTTTACGTGGAAAACCCAAACTGGGAAAAACCACGGTGAGTGTTAGCTCGCAATATAGTATAACCAGTTATAAGATATTACAAAAATGGGGTGGCTCATTGTTAGGACTCACTGTCCAAATACAAAGGCTCACTGCCTACAAAGTTACAATGACAAAGTGGCTTACAGCCAAAATGAACTGACAAAGTACACCTAGTGAGTGTTGATTCAGTTCCAATGAAGCTCAGTAAACTGACTTGACACACTTCATCATATTAGCTCTTCTTCACATTCAAATTTGCACCTCAATCTCCTTTTTCTCAATCTTCAAAAATTGTCCAATATATATACCTGATCTCTCCAAAAGCATCAATTAGGTCGACCTAATTAGATGCACTTCTTATTTATCAAAAATACCAACTTTTGGCTACAAGATTTTACAAAATATTCCCAATATTCAAATGCCCAACACGCTACATCATGTCGACACAGACCTAAGATAGGTCACACATGCATATATCCACAAAACAAAATTGATTCACCATTACACTGTTTATTCATTAGGTCGGCCAACGATAGACCTAATAGAAAAATTACAATCAATAGAATAATTTCGATACACCATATGAGCATCTGAAGATGTGAGATATTGAATATACGTGCTTACAACATCCATGCACCATTTCCAAAAACCGCAAGCAACAATAATTAACAACAAACAGCTGCAGACCAAAATACCGAAGGATATATACCAAAATGTCAGAGAATGTAAGCATTATACTGGTTCAAATGTTGGACCAAAATACCAAAACAAATTCAGAATTGATCTTACAGTTGCAACTCATATATCATGGTGACATCAATGGCAACATAAAACAACAAAATGAGATGTTCTTCTTCATTTTTCCAACAGACCTAAGGAGGACCCATTCACCCTTGGGCGAATGGTTCCTAGCCCAAAATTCCAGGACACATTCATTTTAGGGTGATTAAAATATTAATTGCATTAATTAAATATAGGTTTCCCTTTCAGGAAATGATCAAAATGGGGTTTTATAATGCATAATTTATCAAATTAGAAGCTTAATTAAGTCCAGTTAATTAAGGGACCCAAATATAGTGTGAAATTGTAAAGGTATACAATTTCCTACACAACACTTAGCCCCCACTTTATTGAGAGTATGAGCTTACGCTCAAACTCAAACTAAAGTAGACAAATATACATCAAGAGAAGTCCAAGTGTACAAATTTTAGAAAGATAGGACAAAAAAAATCAAAGAGGGTAATCAAGACCCTAGGATCTAAGGTCCCATGGAAAACCAACTTAAGGACAAAGGGACACACAAGATGTGTAAGATATATGCAACAAGACAAGATACACAAGCATGCAATGTTAAAGCTAATGGAAAAAGGGATGGACTAGCAAGTTGCATTATGTCTCATCCATTAAATACACTCACATGGCTCTACTAGAAATCAAATTGTGTTATGCTCAGTTGCCACGAAAATACACTCACAAGGGCTAATGTAGTCTGGTATACACTAGGTGAGCCCCCAAGGCTAGATCAGAAACACACACTAGATCTACAAGGTGTGTACCCATAATATGTTGGTAGATGGAAAAATCATGCCATGTCTACAAGCCTTCCATACATCAACCATACCAAAAGTTATACTCCCTGATAAATTTGATAAGGTGCTGCAACATGATCAAGATGCTATGCCAATGCTACACTAAGTTCAACCTTTGTGAACAAAGTGAAGTGAGAAATTTCAATGCCAATGTAATAATGTCCATGTATTCCCCCACTTTAAAGGAATTGCTTAACACCATGCTATGAGCAATTACTTTAAAGTAGAAATGATATATACCAATTGATTAAAGTGCAATGAGAGCTTATTTGGAAATCCCTATGCCAAATATATGTTTCCAAATAAATCTAAATCATGAAAAAGGAGGTTGCCCCCACATGCAATCCAAAGATAACACATAAGGAATCCACAGATTCAGGGTCAGCGCATGTATTTGATACAGTGATATAATAGTGCTTGGAACCATCATCATTCCCAAAATACCTCATGGAACAACGAGAATAAAGGAGGAATAACACATAGATAGAGAGAAGGAAAAATATCCTTTTGGGTCAACATGGAAGAGACCTAAATGTCTCAACACTTTGCATCGTCCCCAAAAGAAAAACACCAGACAATGTTTACAAAAAATAGAAGAATTTTACAATGGATTCACTTACTTTGTATCCTTGCACCAACAGAGTAACAAGGGTCATCCAAAGAAAGCTCACAAACATAAAGACACACCAAGTAGCACAATATGGGGGATCACATTACATGTGCATGCAATCACAAATAACATGAAAAGAAAAAAGCTAGTATGGAACATATGAGTCAACCTAAAGCAAGTCATCTACATCTCAATATTGTTCATCATATGCAAAAGGTGGATAACTAGCCAAAGGGGAAACAAAAAGTTTCATGCTAGGAAAATCACCAAGCTCAACATGTGGTGATGCACTATTTTTAAGAGGATAATAACGATTGTGCCCATCTGAATTCATAGAAGAGGAAAATAATAAATTAAGCTAATTATGCACTTCCTCATCAATCTTAACAATCTCATCATAATTATCCAAGTTAATCACAATAGGAGGTCTAATGACAATGTCCATTGTATTCTCATGTCTTTGTTGTGGCGAAGGTGTAGTATCATATTCGTTCTTTTTTTGAGTTAGTTTTTTATCTTGGTTTATTGGTTTGCTCTTTTCTTCTAACTGACGAGAATTAGCACAATGTCTATGCCTACGCTCTTTAGAATTTTAGTTTCTTCTTGCATGGTTTTAAATTTGTGATGGTGTAGGAGTGAGTTTATCAACCATTGGTTTCTTTTCTTCTAGCAAGGGAGGAATGGAAGGAACCATCGAGGGTTGGGAAACCATTGTCTCTTTAGGTCTATAAACTTGTTTTTATCTTAGGAGGCATCAAAGGGGTTGTGTTGTTATTCCTAGTATTTTTTAGGAAATAGGTGGATGAATTATGTTGGACTTATCTTGGTTACATGGAAGGGTTTTTGGTTCAAGCATTGGTTCATCAATGATAGGTTGGGGAGGAGAAACAATCATGGACTCAGGAATATTTCTAAGAGATAATTATGCTATGCAATTTTCCTTAAACTTTTGATAGGATTTAAAAAAGAAGTCTTCACAAGGATTTATAGGTTCCAAGGGTTCAGGCCAAAAGAAGCCCAATGAAAAATTTTCACTGAGAGACAAAGGATTAAAACCACTATGGTGCATAGTAAAAATTTCATTTACAAATGGAAAGTTCAAGAATTTATGAACTACTAACTGGACACTATCCATGGAACGTAGCCATTGATATCCTAACTTCACACATAAATGATCCAATGTTGGGATGATGAAGAATGAGACATATAACTATTTCGGTCCAACTTTTATTGGGAGAGTGATCGAACCTTTCATTGGGCGAGAAAAACCATCAAGTTTTTTGATTCATGCTTTTGATTGTTCATAATAATCTTGGTAAAGTTCATGCACAAATAATAATTATTAGTGATCAAATTCTCTACACATATGAGATCAATTAATATCCCATTTGTAGGCTTATCATTGATTCTTCTGGCTATGTAAAGAGGACCATCGGGTGCATGTTTAAGTATATCACTATGTGAGAAAGCGATGTCCATAGACAAGTTGGTTTGGCCCTTATGAGGTTTAACTTTAATGAATCTAATCATGGTATGTAGATCATCCTCATTATCACTCTTGTCACCATCAATTATGTTGTATGTTGTCAACATTCATCACATCATTCTTTGTATCACTAGCTTTAACAAATGAGATGGAGTGATTTGGAATTGGATTGGTATAGATTTGTAAATTTTGATTGGGTGGGAAATAGATTTAAATTTCCTTGATCATTAATATCGCCAATCTAGATGTGATTAGAATTAATGAGGTCGTACACTAAATGTTTAAGACGTATACATTGTTTTGTATCATATCCATTTTATCAGTGATATTGGATAAATGCATTTGCATTATGGTTTGGAGGTAAGGGCTTAGTGGTATCAAGTTGTCTAAAGGGAGGTAATGTGATTAAGTTTTTCTCAAGAGTTGTAACAAGATTGAATGGAGAGTATTGGGTAGTAGGGTGAATTTCCTACTCTTTTGGTATGGAGTTGTTTTTATGGAAGCCACTTGAGGTTCAAAATGATGGGTTGGTTCAGGTTGACTTATCTGTATAAAGCTATTGTTTGGTTTCTTGAATGGTTGGAAATTCTTATGATGCACAGTTTTGGAATTTTCAGAATGGGTTGAAGGAGTTTTGTCTACATTTTGATTGAGTTCTAATAGTCACGAAGAGTTGTGCATAATTGTGTGAAAGAGATAAATTTCATCATCCCTAGCATGTATTGAATATTTTTTTGTAATTTATCAATGAACATCCTTTGAAGATCAACATCGGGAAGCTTAATGTTGCTTTGAGAGTAAAGTAGTTGATAAAGAGCTACAAAATCGATGACCTTTTCATCTACTTGTTTATATTGCATGAAATCAGGTAAATCCATCTTAGGAGAAATGTGCACTTGGAAATGGTTTAAAAGTGCATCAAAAAACTCATTGAATGAGTTGATTGATTTATTTGGTAAGGAACAAAAACATTCCAAGGTTGTATCTTGCAAAGACCTAGGAAAATGTTTAGCCAAGAGTTTATCTTCAAAAATGAAGTCACTACATAAGGTTGTCTATGTTGAAACATGGTTGCTAGGATCTCCTTTATTGTCATATTTCTCAAATTAGGAATCTCTATACCTTGTGGAATTTGTGTTCTCAATATCTCCAATGCTAATGGGTTTCTTTTGACATATTGTGAAGGTTGGACATTTTGATTTTGGTTCAATGTTGCTATTTGTTGTTGGAGGGTTGTGACATTTTGCAAAAGTTTGATTATGACAAAATCATTGGTTATGTTTTGAGATGGAGGAGAATATGGTGGAGGTGTATATGTGTTGGGAGGAAAAGTGAATTGCAAGTTTGTGAGAGGTGGGGGGTTTGGAGATATGATATTCAAATTCACAAAGATTAAAGGATTCCTAATGGATATACCCAAAGTTGGAGTGATATTGTTAGTTGCATTTTTGTAGTGGCAGTTGAACGAGTGTATGTAGGAATAGAGGTTATGATTGAAGGGGGAGGAATTTTATTTCCTCCTTGAATTTGAGTGTAACCCAAAGCTTGAGCACAAATAGCCACTATAGGAATATGGTTATCAATAATGTGAGCTAGGCTACACACAATCTCTATTCCATGTTCATTATCGAGCATTCTTCTCATGTTATCTATGATAGGAACCACAATACCAACAATATAGTATGTACTCACAAAGTATTGAAGTTTCTCTAAGGCTTTATCCATTTGTTTAAGTTTCTCTTGAGGGACATGAGAAATAATGGTTTCAACATTAGTATAATTGAAGGTAATAGGACATGTGATATCAGCAGTGGAATCCAACATGGGTTGACTAGTGTCAACACTATGAGTGAAAGAGTTGGAAAACCCAAGATCCACAACAGATGTACCAAAATGGGATGCCATGAGTCTCAAACTACATCTCACTGGAGTATTGGCAATAGGACACCAGGTTGTAATACTCATACAAGTTTCACCAAACCAAAAGTGTGCCTAAAATGGACAAAAAGTACTAAATAGAGATAGTAAACACTTCGAACTAGGAAGCACAATGTAAGTATTGAAGAAGATATGTACAATTTTCAGATCTGGAAATGATAATTTCTTGATTTTAAATACAAGAACCTAAAAAAATGATCATTTTTAAATGGAAATTTTGATTTTAAACAATGCACTTTTTCTAACTAATTAGATGCAAATAATTACAAGTTTTGAAACTAAAATAGAGATATGTAGGTCCAAAAAAGAAAAGAAGATAGACAATGATAAATGTGTAGAAATTCATAAAATTGTTTGTATAAGGATAGGTTCACCCTAGGGAAAATGTGTCCTTGGATAGGGTTCTGAGAAATTAATTTTTGAGTGTTTAATATGGTATTTAAGCTCACTGTTCCTAGTTGTTGATGCAGAGCAGGGGAAAAATGCTAACAAACACAATTCAAGGTGTTTCAACCAATTTCTCAATCCCAAAACCCTATCTTAGCATTCTTTCACTATTCTTGCTTATTCTCCTTGTAGCCATCCAAATAGAGGGATTTGTTCATATCTTTCAGAAGAAAATCCAAACCCATAAAAGAATGGGCATTTTAGATACCCATTTGGACACACTTCAACATATTTTGAAAGCACATACCTTCATTTTGGAACATCAGCCTCTAAAATGGACTGGTACACTGAATAGGGCTCCAATTAGCCTACTTTTCCAAAGCATCGCCCACTTAAATTCTCTCCCAACCCAAAAAATCCATGGATAGTCCTTTACCAGGCTGCAAGCATTCATAATCTACAACCTTCAATAGAAGATACACCCACAAAGACATCAAAATGACAAACCCTCATTTAGGCTTGTTAAGGCTAAGTTTTCATGGGGTTTATTGAAAATATGCATTGCAAACCTCCAATCACTCTACCAACACTTCAAACATATTATTTAGGGTCTTCCTATGCTATTCCCACCATTTCCCAATCTTTAACACTGCATTTTATGCACACTCCATCATTTAGCTATCAACCTTGCACCAAAAATCAATGAAAACCCAACTAGGGCATCACACAAATTCCCTTAAACGGCCTCCTCTGCTCTTGAAACCTCATAGACACCTAAACCTACCCTAGACCATCCATTCCAAAAAGTTACAACAAAATCCAATGGTGGAATGGGTGAATCCATTTTTAAATGCTTACAAACCTTCAAACTAACTGTACAGACTCGCCTACTATAGAATTGCAATAAAAGACTTGAATCTTTATGAAATTCAATAAAAATAGAACCAAAACATTGATACTTTGTGCCACCATTGAATTAATAACTTTTGGGCCAATATTCTCTTGTACGAGCAAGTACAATAGCCTGTAACAGTAATATTCAATGAAAACACACATAATTGCAAGAGAAAATAGGGGATTTTATTGTTTGATCTTCTCAAAATCAATTCAGCAACCCTCCTTTGAGCCTTTAAAGGCCTCTTTAAACCCAAAACAACAAAAACTAACTAATAAACTGACCTCAAACTAACTTTTGAACTACTAACCATTGGTATTCCAACTTTTATGCATTTTTGCAACTTTATATGACAACATTTACAAAATTGCAAAATATGACCATATAAACTCTAAACCCAAAATGACTCAAATTACATTTATCATGGTCTATTATGACCTTATTGGACTCAAACAAGACTCAACATACCAAAACCTAGCAAAATACCCCATCTACATGAATTTTCTTTGGTGCCCTTGCACCATACAACCGGCCTAAAAAAGATTCCAAATCCCTTGGAAATTGAATTGTTGTAGATCATGCTTCTTCACATCACCTCTTTGGTCTTCAAATGCTCCTCCATCTAGGAAGCCTTTCGACTGAGTCAAAAATTCAAAACTTGCATTGTGCTTTACATTTTCAGACTTCTTGACATCTAAAAACTGTCCCAACTTCACCAACTGATTTAAGGGATGTTCCTTGACTTTTCCTTCATTTGGAAATGGTGTTAAATCTATCTTCATTCATTTACCACCTATGTATTGAAATACTCTTTTTTTTACTCTTGTTGCACCCTTGAATTCACCTATGTATGCTCTTACCATACACCTCTATTCACTTCACCTTTCCCTTTTATCTTTTCCTTCAGACCCTCTGCCCTTAGGATCTTTGTATTAGCAGACTTACACACCTCTGTAGTAACAACATCTTACTGCCTACTAACTTCTTTTGAAACCACAAAAAAAAGTATTGTTCGCACCATAATCTTCTCATGCTTGTCTAAGCAATCTTGCACTTCCTCCGTCAATTCATCCTTGACACTAGCATATCATCTTTTCCTTTCAACTTTGAATCATTCCTCACACTTGTTGTCTCAACATCTTCTTCCTTTGTAGTGGCTGCACACTCTTCACTTTTGTCTTCCTCCAACTTCACAAACTCCTTCTTGCCAAACATGATCACTTTTGTTGCCTTGATTTTTTCCTTCACATCTTCTTGCAATGGTGTTAGTGTAAAGGCATTTCCATCCTTCTCAATCCGATATTTGTTGTCTCTTCCATCATAAATGGCATGTCTATCAAACTTCCATGGTCTCCCAAGTAATAAATGACAACAATTCATTGTCAAAACATCACAAAGAACCTTGTCTTTATATCCACCAATGCTAAACTCAACCAAGGCTTGTTCATTAACAAAAATGGACTGATCATCATTCAACCAAGATACTTTATATGGTGTTTCATGAGGAATTTTCTCCAAATTCAATTTATCTACCATTTCATTAGACACCATATTATCAGTGCTCCCTGAATCTACTACAACTTTGCATACTTTACCTTTACATTTTCATGTGGTCTTGAACAATGTCCTCCTTTGAGTTATCTCCTTCTCCTTGGATGCTTTTAGGAGTTTTCTTCTCACCATCAAAGATTCTCCCACTTCTGGAGCAACATATTGCATTGGAGAGTTTACACACTCATCTTCATCTTCTTGCACCAACTCTACTCTCTTTTCACCACCACTTGAAGTAGACCCTTGCCTCTCAGGACACTTAAATGTTGGATGCCCAAATTGATTACAGTGATAACATCTACCTGAAAATGAACTTGAACTTCTACCACCACCAAATCTTCCTCTGAAACCTCTAAAGCCACCTCTTTGATCAACAACTTGTTCTTGGACTTTGTTTGCATCTTCTTGGCTTTCATTGAACTGTCTTGAAGTAGAAAATGACCCTCTTCCTCTAGAAGTGTTGCCTCTACCCCTGGTTTGTTTTTCTTGTCTTCTTTTGACCTTTTCTTTAGCCCTTATTGCCATTTGATAACATTCCTCAACTATTCTTGGATTTTCCAAGGTTAGTTCATCTTGAATATTGAATCTCAATCCACTCAAGTACCTAGAAATATTTTCCACTTCATCCTCCATGTGACCCACCCTTATACTCAACTTGTGAAATTCTTCAGTATATGTTTTAACATCCATTTCTTTTTGTTTTAAACCTTGTAGTTTCTTAAACATTTGAATAGCATAATCAGAAGGTAGAAACTTACCTTTCATTTTAGCCACCATTTTGTCCCAAGAAACAATCTTTGACTTACCTTTCTTCCTTCTCTCAGATTGCTCATAATCCCACCACAATAGTGCATGGCCCTTCAACTTTGTCCTTGCAATATTCACCCTTTTCTCTTGAGGAACATCTTCACACTCAAAGTAATTGTCTAGTGTTGCAATCCAATCCAACAATTCTTCACCATTCAGATTACCTCCATATTTAGGCACGTCAATCTTCACCTTGTTTCTATAATTCTTGACTGCTCTAGTCAACTTAGCCATCCTCTAATTATCAGGATCCAATTCCTCTTCCTCTTCACTGTCAGTTTCCTCTTCTTCATTGAAGTCACTCTCATCACTCATGTCCACATCTCTTTTCTACCTTGTTTCCAGAGTAACAAGCCTTTCCTTCAACTCTCTCATCTCCCTAGCATGCTTGTCCTTCAATTCACTCATTTCTCTAGCAACGGTTTTCCCTTTTGGAGGCATCTTGTCTCTTCAACTTCCCACTTTTCCTTCTTCAATCTGCAACTTTTCACCTTCAAGAGATCTACTACCTATGCTCTGATACCACTTGATGCAGAGTAGGGAGGAAAAATGGTAACAAACACAATTCAAGGTGTTTCAACCAATTTCTCAATCCCAAAACCCTATCTTAGCATTCTTTCACAATTCTTGCTTATTCTCCTTGTAACCATCCAAACAGAGGGATTTGTTCATATATTTCAGAAGAAAATCCATAACCACAAAAGAATTGGCATTTCAGATACCCATTTGGACACACTTCAACATATTTCAAAATCACATACCTTCATTTTGGAACATCAGCCTCTAAAATGGACCGGTACACTGAATAGGGCTCCAATTAGCCCACTTTTCCAAAGCATCACCTACTTAAACTCTCTCCCAACCCAAAAACACCATGGAAGGTCCTTTATCAGGCTGCAAACATTCATAATCCACAACCTTCAACAAAATATACGCCCACAAAGACACCAAAATGCCAAAACCTCATTTAGGCTTGTTAAGGCTAGGTTTTCATGGATTTTATTGAAAATATGCATTCCAAACCTCCAATCACTCTACCAACACTTCAAACATATTATTTAGGGTTTTCCTATGCTCTTCCACAATTTCCCAATCTTTAACACTACATTTTATGCACACTCCATCATTTAGCCATCAACCTTGCACGAAAAATCAATGAAAACCCAACTAGGGCATCACACAAATTCCCTTAAACAACTTCCTCTGCTCTTGAAACCTCATAGAAACCTAAACCTACCCTAGACAACCCATTCCACCAAGTTACATCAAAATCCAAGGGTGGAATAGGTGTTAATCTATTTTTAAATGCTTACAAACCTTCAAACTGACTATACAGACCCACCTACTGTAGAATTGCAATAAAAGACTTGAATATTTATGAAATTCAATCAAAATAGAACCAAAACATTGTTACTTCATTCCACCATTGAAATTAATAACTTTTGGGCCAACATGCTCCTATATGAGCAAGTATAATAGCCTGTAACAAAAATATTCAATGAAAACACACAAAATTGCAAGAGAAAACATGGGATTTTTTTATTTGATCTTCTCAAAATCAATTCACCAACCCTCCTTTGATCCTTTCAAGGCCTCTTTAAACCCAACACAATAAAATATAACCAATACACTGATCTCAAACTAACTTTTGAACTACTAACCGTTGGTATTCCAACTTTTATGCATTTTTGCAACCTTATATGACAACATTTACAAAATTGCAAAATATGACCATATAAACTCTAAACCAACCAAAATGACTCAAATTACATTTAGCATGGTCTATTATGACCTTATTGGACTCAAACAAGACTCAACACACCAAAACCTAGCAAAATACCTCATCTACATGAATTTGCTTTGGTGCCCTTGCACCGTTGCAAAAAAAATCTTCAGTAACAAAATTTCCAAAAATTGATATGAAATGAAAATGCAATTTTGTGAAAATGTATGAACAAAATGAAAAAAAAATTGAATGCAATTTTTGATGTAATTTTGATCTAAATGACTGAAACACACTTTTATGCAACCTAATATGTATAATGTATGCAATATTTTTGGATATTTTCATGAATTTGAATGATGCAATATGAAAATTATAACCCTAAATGTAATGTAAAACCTAGATCTAGGGTTTCAATGTTCTCCAAATCAGAAAATATATTGTACAACGTTGGGTTCACCAAAATGAAATGATGTGAAAAGGGGGGATCCTAAAATAGGGTGTCTAAGGTCCTTCGTACAAAGAACTAAGGAACTAAAGTTATCCCTCTTCCCACAATTTCATTGAAACTAAGGGATTGCAAGGTGTAGAGATTGAATTTCATCCCTAAGGTGAGCCAATTAGATCTAAATCATTGGGTTTCTTAGGATAATAGTATTTGGAACTAAATGGAAATGATTTGATGCAACTAAACCTAATGACCAATATGAATTAGATGATAAAATGCAATTTCCTGAAGCTACAAAAATCAAATTGATAGTTTGTAGGTAGATAT
Organism: Sequoia sempervirens; assembly: GCA_007258455.2. Lineage (NCBI taxonomy): Eukaryota > Viridiplantae > Streptophyta > Pinopsida > Cupressales > Cupressaceae > Sequoia > Sequoia sempervirens. Next base: position 102,967 of record VDFB02341984.1, read on the forward strand.
GAGAAGGGTCTAGACACATGTACTTGGCATAAAAAATATGTTCTAAACATTGTTGGAGGATAGGTTGACCTTAGGGAAAATGGGTCTTAGATAGGGTGTCCATAAAAAGCTTTGATAGTCCTCTCATGCTAGATCTTAACTTCATTTTGGCACATGTCCCATTGTTGGAAAGTTAGAAATAAAATTTGTAATTGAGTTTTCGTGGCTTGACAACAATGGGACAAGTTATGCAATGTTTGAAACTTTCTCTATGAGATCTCTTTAGTCCTTTCACCTATAATATGCACATACAAAGAGAGGAATTTTTTTTTGTTTGAATGGGGGTTTTCCTCAGTCAAATCTTTGGTGATTAAACCTTGATAGAATGATAATGACAATTGATAAATGGAAAGAATGATGAATGAACACTTGCTTGGTACAACTCACCAAACCTTTAATGGCTTTCCTTAGAGGACTGAAATCGGACACATCACTCCAAGGAACCGAATATTTCTTTGCTTGATTTGTTGGATACTTGAATGCTTGGATGCTTTAGGATAAAAAATGCATGTATTAGCCTTCAGAAGATGACATGAAAGCCCATAATCTTGAACATGATGATAAGATCTTGAATGCTACAACAAATGACTGAAAAATATGTTCTTGAATACTCTTGACAATAATACTTGCTCATATGAAGTCTCCAAAGAGTTTGTTAGCTTTGAATTGATAAAAAGACTGTATTTATAAGTATTTATCTAATTTCTCAAAAATTAGATTCCAAAAGCCAAAAATAGCATATGAAATTTGAATCATTAAAATTTGGGACCTAGGACCTAAGGAGGACCCATTCGCCCAAGGCCCAAAAGTCCAGGACACATTCATTTTGAGGTGATTAAAATATTAATTGCATTAATTAAATATAGGTTCCCCTTTCAGGAAATGATCAAAATAGGGATTTACAATGCATAATTTGGAAAATTAGAAGCTTAATTAAGTCCAATTAATTAAAGGACCCAAACATAGTGCAAAATTGTAAAGGTATACAATTTCCTATACTATAGCTAGTAAGAAGGAGAATTATGAAGCATCTGATCAGAGTAGTGGCATTGATGAAGAAGCAAACTTTTGAAGAAGGATATCAACAAGTATAAAGGTAAGCTACCCTTCCAATTTTGTAAGTGTGGAGAGGTTGGTCATTTTTCTTCTAAATGTCCCTTAAAAGATTCTGAAAAGAGAAACAAATATTCTAGTAGAAATAGGTTTAAAAGGAGTCTCTACTCCAAGGAATATTCCTACTCTTCAAAGGATGAGGAATCCAATGGTCCAGATAATGAGGATGAAATCCTATTCTTGGCTGCTAAGAAGACTGGAGATGAAACTAAAGATTCAAGTGTTGTGTGTAATTCCTTTCATGCAAAAGATGAGGAAAAATCCTATGTGATTGAAAGTGGTTATTCCAACCACCTAACAAGGGATGGGAGCAAGTTTATCAAGCTTGTGAAGTGGAATGGAGGCACAGCCAAGCTTGGAGATGATACTTCAATATAGATCTTTGGAAAAGGTACAATAAGTGAAACATAAAAATGTGTTACACCCTAAATTGAATATACTGAATCTAGGGTGTATTTCATCATTTCTATAGTTTCATTAGGATATAGATCAACAAGGTGAATAGATTGAATATCAACCTCAATGGTGAGCCGATCAGACTTGGATCTCCATCCTTTTGAGGATAGGAATGATTTTGATTGATTATGCTAATTAAAATATATGACCTAATGCAATAAATGTAATTATCCAACAACTATTAAATAGAAACAATCAAGTTCTGATAGATCTGGAAGGTGCATAATGATATGTACCTACCCAAAACATTTGGTCCTATTGTGCCTACAATAAATGGGTTTCCATATGGTTGTTGAGTCCTTGTAAGGGTGTCCTACTCAACTTTCAGGGTCCTTTGATGTCGGATTTGAGCTTCTATTTTATGTTTGCCTCATTGTCAGAATATTGTAAATAAATCTTGTAGGTGAGTTTTTGTGTCTTGCAAAGGTTGATGACAACAAATGCAATATTGCAAAATGGATCTTCAAGCTCTCTTCAATCCACTTCAAACCTGCAACATGCGCATTCACAAAGAGGGGAAATTTTGTGCCATATAGGGGCTTTCCTCAGTCAAAACCTGTGTCAATTTTTCCACTTCTACAATGGCAATGTCAATAATAAAACCTTGAATGGAAAGGAAGGAAATGATGAATGAACATAATGTTGCAACTCACCATCCTTCAATGGACTCCTTGAAGAACTGGAGACATACACATCTCTTCAAGGATCTTGGGTCTTGCTTTCTTGATTTTCTTGAATGCTTGAATGCTTGGAGACCTACAACAATGTTAGCCTTCACATAACATGAACATGAACACACATAAAATTTGACATGATGTTGGATCTTGAATTGGTGTAATAATGCTTTGATATACTGCTCTTGAATGATCTTGACAATAATATTTTCTTAATTGATTTTTACTTCTAGCTTGTTAGATTTCAAATGATCAAATAACTACGTATTTATAGGTGTTTATCCAATTTCCCGAAAATTAGATTTTAGAAGCTGACACTTGAAATTTGAATTCTAAATGTTAAATTTCCACCAAAAACATATTTGAAGTTGGGTCCTGGCTAAGAAGTGGAGCCAATTCTCCCTTGGGCGAATGGCTCCTGGACCAAACTTCCAGGGCACACTTGATCTAGGGAAATTTAATGATTGAATGCATTTTTTTAATATTGGTTTCCCTTTAGAAAATGTTAAAAATTAGGCTTTGGAATATATAATTTGGAAAATTAGAAGCTTAATTAAGTCCAATAAATTAGGGGGCCAAAAATATAATGTAAAAGTGTAAGAGTATACACTTTTTACAATACAATAAGTATTTATGGAAAGCACATGATAGAAGATGTTATTTATGTTAAAGGTATCAATCACAATCTTCTTAGTGTGAGTCAGATGTGCAGAAATGGATATAGTCTCATATTCAATGAAAGAGGATGTGAAATCAAAAAAGGAAAGTCTAGAAAATCAGTTGCAAAAGGATCTAGGAAAAATGGTGACATATACAGTCTAAAGGAATTCAATGGGAGAAGTTGTCTTCTAAGACAAGTAAGTGAATGTTGAATTTGGCATAGAAGAATGGGACACATCAATTTTGACAATCTTGTGAAGATCAATTCATCACATATGGTAAGAGATATGCCTAAGATAATCAAGCTTGTAAGTACTTTGTGCAAGCAATGTCAATTTGGAAAAAAGACAAGGATAAGTTTCAAGTCTAAATAATCCTCTTCCTCTATACCATTAGATTTGATTCATACTAATTTATGTGGACCTACCAAAACAAAGAGATTTCTAGGAGAGAGGTATTCCATGCTCTTTATTGATGATTTATCTAGGGTGACATGGGTAACATTCTTAAAAGATAAATCTAAATCTTTTACTAGATTCAAGATCTTCAAATCAAAGGTTGAGAATGAAATAAATGCTAAAATCAAGTGTTTGAGGTCTGATAGAGAAGGTGATTTCACATCAAATGAGTTTAATGATTTTTGTGAAGAAAATGGAATAAAGAGGCATATATCTTTTGCTAGAACTCCTCATCAGAATGGGGTTGTGGAAAGAAAGAATAGGGTTGTTCAAGAGATGGAAAAGACTATGTTGAACGAAGAAAATTTGCTTGATGTCTATTGGAAAGAGGCAGTTCATACTACAATATATATTCTCAATAGAGGATTGTTAAGGGTGAATAGCACTAAGACCCCTTATGATTTACGTCATGGAAGACCTACAACTGTCAGGTATTTTAGAGTCTTTCGAAGAAAATGTTACATCAAAAGAGATGAAGATGTTTTTGGAAAGTTTGATTCAAGAGTCGATGAAGGTATTTTTCTTGGATATTTAGCTCAGAGTAAAGCATATAGGTGCTACAAAAAAAGACTGGGAAAGATAGTTGAAATCACAAATGTTAGGGTTGATGAAGATTTACATCAGAATATGTATGAAGTTGAGGATTATGGATCTGATGCTCCTCCTTTCTTAGAAGAAGAAGATGAATTTGAAGAGAAAGAAGAAACAATAGAAAATAACTATAAGACTCCTACTAAGTATGTTCAAAGTAATCATTCAGAGGATCAGATTATTGGAGATAAGAATGAAGGAGCGTTGATCGAGAGAAGACTTGCAAAGACAAATGAACAAGTAAATTTTTCTTACTATCAAAGATAGAACCAAAAACCTTTGTTGATGCTAGCAAGGATGAAGGATGGATACAAGCAAAGGATGAAGAATTGAATCAGATTGAGAAGAATCAAACTTGGTAACTGGTTCTGAGGCTTTTGGAAAGGAATGTGATAGGAACAAAATGGGTATTCAAGAATAAGTTGAATGAAGAAGGATAGGTTGTAAGAAACAAAGAAAGACTGGTCTGTAAAGGCTATTCACATGTAGAAGGAATTGATTTTGAGGAAACATTTTCTCTAGTAGCAAGAATGGAAGCAATCAGAATGTTTCTTGTTTTTTAGTCCACAAGGACTTCAAAGTTTATCAGATGGATGTCAAATCAGCCTTTCTAAATGGAGATCTAGAAGAAGTCTATATAGAGTAGCTTGATGGATTTTAGTTATCAGAAGACCTAAACATGGTGTGCAGACTCAAAAAGGCATTGTATGGTCTCAAACAAGCTCCTAGGTTTTGGTATGTATGGTTGGACAAGGAACTGCTTCAACACGATTTTAAGAAAGGTATCATAGATAGTAATCTTTAATTCAAGATTGAGGATGAAATAATTTTGATAGTTATTGTAAATGTTGATGATCTATAATCTTTGGTGGAAAAGATTAAATGTTTAAGAAGTCTGAAGAAATGCAGAAGGAATTTGAAATGTCTATGATAGGTGAGTTATCCTTCTTTCTTGGTCTTTAAATTGCTCAACTAAATGATGGTATATTTATTTCTCAAGAAAACTATGTCAAAGAGATGTTGAAGAGGTTTGGTATGGAAGATTGCACAAATCGATGAGTACTCCTATGGTAATTGGTTGTCATTTGAGAAAAGATGATGAGTCTCCCCTGGTTGATCAAACTCTATATAGATATATGATTAGAATATTTTTGCACTTAACTTCTTCAAGACCTTATGCATACGGTATATTTGGTTAAAATATTTCAAGCTAATCCTAAAGAAACTCATGTGAAGGCAGTCAAGATAATATTTAGATATTGGAAGAGAACTCTAGATTATAGATTATGGTATCCAAAAGGTAATGAATTTGATCTAAGTGCATAGACTAATGTTGATTGGGCTAGTTGTGTTGATGATAGCAGAAGTACTAGTGGTGGTACTTTATTCTTAGGGAAAAGGTTGGTTTCATGGCATAGTGAGAAGCAAGATTTGGTATCTTTATCAACAATAGAAACAAATTATATTAATACAAAATCTTGCTATACTCAAGTGTTTTGGATGAAGCAAACATTGAAGGATATCAAGATAAAGTATGATGAGACCGTTCCTATTCTATGTGAAAATACAAGTGCTATCAATATTTCCAAGAATATAGTGATTCATTCTAGAACCAAGCACATATCAATTTGGTATCACTTTCCGAGAGAGAAGATTATAGATAAATAAGTGAAGTTGGAGTATGTATCTACAAAGGATCATGTTGTAGATATTTTCACAAAGGCACTTGCAAAGGATACATTTGAATATATCAGCCAAAATTTAGGGTTAATTTCACCTCCTTTTTGCTAGATGCATAATTGGTGTATCTGCTCAGGGGGAGTAATTCAAGTTATATCTTTATTCCTAGAATAAAGAGGGTTATCTCTCAGGGGGAGCAAGTAGTGATTGTTGTTGATAGGGGGAGATTGTACATGTTTATCCTTTGTCCTTGATGTCAAAGGGGGAGAGATTGTGCACCAAAGGGATAAATTTAGTTGGTTTTTCCATCAATGGTAAAGGGGGAGATTGTTGCAGTTTGGTTGTCATTGATGTCAAAATTTCTATGGAGAGTGTTGCAATTTGTTTGTTTAGTTGTCGAGTCTCTAAGAAATGTTATGCATTCTCCATTGATGTTTTTCTCCTACGATTTGGAGGATAACTTTGTGTTGTGTCAAGGAATGTGTGATCCAAGTTTCAAGTCTTTTGGGTTGCCAAAAAGGTGTTTTTAAGAGTGACATACTGAAGTCTATGTTGATTCTATGTGGATGTTCTTAGAGGTGTAGAGGTTGGATCTTCATATCTCCACATTTGTAGATTTGGTTATATGGTTCAAAAGTTATTTTCTTTGAGATGAAAAGGTGTTATATCCAAAGTTTCATGTCAATAATCCTTCTGCAAAGAAAGTTATAAGTGACAGTGTATAGGACTATGTTATCTAATGAATGGTTTTAATGTATGTCTACTTACATGCTAGTTGAAGGTTGTGAATTTTAGTTGTATGAGTTTGTGTGAATACTCCATGTGCCTCATGGTGTTTAAGGTTTGAGTACATAAAGATATATCTTGTTTCCAATACTACATAAATGTGTCAAGTCATTTTGGGAAGTTATGTTTTTGTTGAGGCTGAATAAGGTTTGTTGATAATGTGCACCACTAATTCAAGTATGAGCGGAGTTTAAAGATTGTTCGAAGGTGTTGTATGGGTCATGTCGACTTATCTGAAAGAGATGCAAATAATGAGTTATCATTCTTGTGTACCCACATTGGATGTGAAGGCCGACATGTTACAAGCTACATTTTCTTGCTTATGTTCAACCTAATTTATATTTGCAAACCATGTAGATGATGTTCATAGAAGTTCAAAGGTGTGAAGATTTTTTGGGACCAGGTTAAGCATGTGTTGTAATCTGCAAGGTGTGTTCCTCTTCCTGGTGTTTCATGTAGTTTTTTGGGTGTTTCCCTCTACATGTTTCATGTTGATTATTTTATCCTTGGCCAACTTGGAGATGTAGTATTTTGTTGTTATAGCCGGTTGACATGAGATGTAATCAATGTAATATCATGTATAAATTGTAAACTTAGTTGATTTAAGGTGAAGTAGTAGTATGAAATGATGGTAATTATGTAAGAGACTGAAAGAGAAAGAGTAATTGTGGTAGATCTTGTCTAGTTTCATCTTGATCATATCTCTGTGATAGAAGGGAAGTAAAGAAGTGTGCTTGATTGTTTGTTGGAGGCAGTGAGCCGAAGGTAGAACCTCTTAATTTTTGAAAGTAGTGAGCTAGTAAGCAACTAAGAAGACATTTGTAGAGGTTATAAAGTAGAGTTGCAATTATCAAAAGGATTGAGCTTAATTGTTAGTTTCATATAGTGGAAAGATTGTCATTCTGTAATCATTCTTGAGTGTGTGCTCAAATCAGGTTGTTGTAGCTTCCCTGGGAGTGACCCTAAAACTATAATCAAGAAGTTGTAGCTTCCTTGTGTTGTAGCCCTAAAAAAAAGTTATAAATGTTGTTCATCTTGTGAGGCTATATTAGGATGGTAGCTCCTAGCAACTTTTCTCATCATGGTTTTTCCTCTGTGGGATTTTCCACATATATCTAGTGTTGTGTTGTGGTGTGCATTGACTTAAAATTTCACGTTCTTGCTTATGTGGCAGAGTTTAAAGTATATGTTGTTCGAAAAGGTTTGATATTTGATAGAATATTGATTCATCCCCCCCTCTCAATATTTTGGTGTGTTCCACAAAAAAAAATATTTTGATTAGTTTTGTTATAATTTTAAAAATTTATTGTAAGTAGGTTTTAATAATCAAACATAAGGTTGATTAGAAATAAAAAAAATATATTAAAATATATTTATTTTTTTGAAAAATAAATGGTGTGCTAGAAGAGAGATTCTTCTCCAAATGGGTGTAATTTATTTTTTAAAATGACAAAAAACTAGACAAAAATTGGCATCCCATGAAAACTATGGTGTTCTACTAAAATTTGACTTTAAAATGTTATTAAAAAAATATTTATAAATTTTTTTTTATTTTTTTCCATGCATTAGATATTGAAGTTCCCTATTTGGGAAATAAGTCAGGGAAAAAATTGTTTGCTCTTTTTTTGTAACATCTCATCAACCTCACTTTTTTTTGAAATTTTCAACAATTCAAATTCTAATTAAATTTATAAATAGAATATTATATCAAACCGAATTTTTAATTTCTTAAAATATTACTATCATAAACTTCATTAAGAGTTCTACATTTTATTATTTTATATTATTTTGAAATTCAAAACATAAAGGTCTCTTTTATGTGGTCGAAGTTGAAATTTATATTTGTGTTGGTTGAATTTCATTTATAAAAGTGTGACACAAGTTTATAATTTTACCCATATATTGAACTTCTAAATTTGTATTTTATGCATAAATAACATGCCCAAACTTCTTAGCTATCTAACCATATAATCGAGCTTCTATAATTTTTGTTAGTATTAATTTTTAACTTAGGCAAATTATCTGGGTGGCTTTTTCTCGTATCAAGTAGTTTTACACCCATTTCATTTTTCATGCCTTTAAAAGGCTGTACATTATGTATTATCTCAACTCTTATTTTCTAAATATCATCTTGATATTTTGGTAGAATAGTGTTTTGCTTCTCTTGTGTATCTATGAGGGTGGTTTGTTGTTGTAGGTTGAGGATCCTGGGAAGGAGTTGTCATCTCCTACATGGTATCAAAGCTCCTCCTCCTTCTCACCTTCCTGGAGAGTTTCTGCCAAGGAGATCCAGGCATATTTTTTGCCTGCTAAAGTTTTTTTTGGCATTTGAAATTTATTAAATTTCAAAATTGTCATTATTGCCGATTTTTCCCATTGAAGAGAGGCCGATTCAAAATAGGGAGCCACTTGGATTAATCTGGAGGCTTGATTTCCTGGTTACTTGCATTGATTAAGGCAGCTGATGCTTATTAATTTTTTTGCTGTTGGATTTGTATAATCTTGTTCCCCCTCCTAGTATTGATAGTAAGAAATTTTCATGGAATTGCAAAAGGGATCATGTCTTAGGAGTTATTGCAATACATATTGATGATGCCACTTTGAATGCTATTGATCATTTTGAGTGTCCTCACATTCTTTGGACTAAAATTTGTGAGATACATGGAGATCCTTATACTCAGCTATTCCCAGATGATCCTGTTTCATATTATCTTGTACCTCTTCATTTTTCAGATAGGATACCCTATGATCATGCTACTATGCAGCAGTTTGAAGTTTTGAAATACTTTGAATCTTCAGATGAGGATGACGAGGGTTCTTTAGATGCTCCTTCTTCTCCATCAGGGACAATTGATGTACCTTCACCTTCAGTGATTCATTGTGTAGAGTCATTAATTGAGGCTCCTATCATTCCTATTCAGCAGGACCATTCATCTTGTGTTGATGATTCATTACAACAAGTATCTCATTATCTTCCTGTTTGGGATTCCCATCTATCAAATTATATTGCATCCTTGTTTGTGAAGTCTCACATTTTAGATTTGGAGGACACATTTGACGGGTTATCTCTCCTCTTTGATGAAAACCATTGCACAACTGTTGTCAAACCATCATGGTCTTTGGATACATGTCCAACATCAGTTTGTGCATAGTCCTAATTTTTCACCTTCTTCATTGATTGGGCATGTACCTGATTTGATTGTGGCATCTTCATCTTCAATGGCAAAGGAGACACATGAGCAGATTTCAGAGACATCATCATACATATTCATGCTTCTTTCTTTTAATTCCTATATGGAATGGGAAGCATTCCTGCATTTGTACTTGGTTTTGTTTCCTCCAAAACGGAGACAAATTGTTTTTCGATATTGGATTATGTTTTTTCTTCATAAACTTACCATTTTTGTAGGCGATTACACATTGTGGGGGGGCCTACATAGTCTCTCTCTTTCCCTCTTATGGGGGGGCTATTGATTGTAATGTATATATGTGATGGATGGTGTACTTGGGGGGTATCATGGAGTCCTCCATCCTTCCTCACATGATTTTCTTTTGTTTGCATTTTCTCTTTTTTTGAGAGGAGTTTTCTCCCATAGGGTTTTTTTTTCCTTTTCTCCAATTGTGAGAGATTTATTTTTCTTGCATTTGTAGTTGTACATGGGTACCTAACATGGCCTTGTAGCCATGACCCATCTTGCATTTCATTTTGCATAATAATCTCCCTAAGTTTGCACTTAAGGGGGGGTGTTAGTATTAAGTTTTAACTTAGGCAAATTATCTGGGTGGTTTTTTCCCGTATCGGGTAGTTTTACACCCGTTTCATTTTTCACACCTTTAAAAGGTTGTACATTATGTATTATCTCATCTCTCTTTTTCAGAATAGTTTTTTGCTTCTCTCATGTATCTGTGAGGGTGGTTTGTTGTTGCAGGTTGAGGATCCTAAGAAGGAGCTGCCATCTCCTACAATTTTAATAAATCAGTGAATTGATTTTTATTTACTTTAGTGATTTCCTTGTATGTCCCAAATACATATTTTACATTTGTTATATGGATGTCTCTACCAACAAAATGTGCACTCTTTCTCACCATTCTAGACTCAAATTTGAGAAAGAAAAGTATGTATCCTTTTCTTTAGATTTCATGTCTTGGTTTTAAAGTTGTTTATTTGCATATAAGCTTCACTCTATATAATTTAATTTAGATTTGTTCATTAAGTTATAGTAAATATATATGTTTAGTATTTAGAGGAGTCAAGCTAATTTAGTTAGATATAAGTTGAATAGGATATTTCATCACATATTTAAGATAGATTTTTTTAAAGATAGGTATGCTAATACCTACTCCATACAAAATAATGAACACCACTTGCATAAACATAATAAAAACACATTAAATCCTCAACAACTATTTTCAAAACAAGTGAAGATAATAAAACCTACAAAACTTTCTACTAATATAAAAACAAAACAAAAAAACCTCGTTAGAAAAAATAAATAGCATACCAAAACTTGTTTACCTTTCAACATGAACTAATTAAAAAATTAAAAGTACTAATAAAGAGTAAGATAAGATTGTAGAAGAACTGATTAAAAATTAAAAGTAATAATAAAGAGTAAGATAAGATTGAAGAAGAGTTGCAGTGAGAAAGAAATATAAAAGACAGGGAGAATACTTGCACCCACAACTGTCTATTACCAATAAGTTAATGATACGTAAGCATAAATAGAAAACCCAATCTTCAAACAAATTAAGATAACAGATGAGCACCAAGTCGTGCTCATGGCGAGTTGCGTAGGCAATGCATATGACCATTGACGATGGAAAGGTCTTCTCTGACGACTCAGGATAATTGTAGAACGTTTCCACTTTACAGACCTCCATTCAAATGGATAAGGATGATGATCTTTTCCAAAAGACTATGGTGGAGATTAGAGAGGACAAGATTTAAGCACCTCAGGCAAACAATTCCATTTCATCCGTTTAGAACAAGATAAGGATATTTAAGAGTAAATAAAACGTTATTCTTGCATTCAATTCACGTCGTACCAGAAAGTTGGGTTACACAAAGCACACAAGAATTACAGTCACCAGAGAGACGAAATCTCGCAGTCTTACACGGCACAATATAACTTTGGGTCTTCCTACAAAAAACCCACTTAAGGAAGAGGACTGGGACTTGGAGAATATTTATATGAGAGCCAAGATTTTTGAAGATGGGGAGTTTTGAAGATTGTTTTGTGCCTGCAAATGCTTTGGATGACAACGATAGAATGGAGAGCACAAACACCAATTCTTGCTCAGAAGCTCATGGTGGACCTCTCTACCACATGAGCTCTCTCACAGCGGCCCTTCCTTGCAAGTAACTGTTTTTTGAATCGTTTTAGATTATCATGATTCATTATGATCAATCTTGTTTGCAGTTGAATAGATTGTTCTTGGATTTTAGGTTTCTTGTTTCTAAAATTATTGGTTTTTGGATTGAATTTGTGGGATTTTCAGGAGAGGGTTGTCGAGGTTCTATGGTGGCAAATCGCAGTCTTTCTCCAGTCTGGAAGATGTGAAATGTGTGGAACATCTGGCCAAGCCAGAGAATTCCTATTACAGCAGGGAAAAACTTAAGGGGTGTCATACATGTGGATTGAGACATAGTAAGTCATATGAACCCAGAATACCATCAGCTTCAATGATTTCCAAGAGACCTCAGAAGGCTTCTAAAATGGTGGTGAGTAAAAAGGCCATGGGTTTGGCAATGAGCTCAGAGTTATCTGTTTCGACTGCTCAGAGTATTCCATAGTCTTGGAGGATTCGGGAATACAAGACGTAAGGGAGGAAGATGAGGCAACACAATCAATATACAGTTACCCAACTTAAGAAGTGCTAATGGTTTAACTCTACAAACACATTTTAAGAACTTTTAAGCCATTTTACCCACCGTGATTGCATTCGATCGGAGACGAAATGAAGCTTCTTAACTATTTGTGGTAGTATTTTATATGTAATTGATGCGGATTTCTATGAATGTATACTTTTGATCTAAGTTTATGTGCAATTTTTTTTTATTCGACACCATATGAAACTCTGAAGAATTAATGTTACAATACTAAACTGTTGCATGTGCAGTAGATTCGGAAAATGGGCAAGTAATTTAATATATTCAACTCATTTGTATTCCTATTTCTATAATCTAAACCCTAATCTAAGCTTTCATGCTTCACCTTAATCCTTCAAATCCAAACCTCAAACCCTATAACCCAATCATTATCCCAGGAATTATTCAACCCTAAAGCCCAATCATTATCTCCAAGAATGATTCAACCCTAAAACCTATAATCAATACCTTGATACATTCCATGGTTCTCATCCTTCACATTAAAATAACATTCCTTGTCACATGCTTTCATAGATTATTATATTTTAGTCGATAAAGAATATATTTTTCATGGTTTTTATCATTCACGGCATCCTTAAACCCTCAAACTTAATCTCTTATTATGAAACACAAAATATTAATCCCTCAAATCCAAACCCTAAACTCTAGTGAATAGCCTCAAGAGTGATGCAACCTAAAACCTTGTGATCTATACCATGATATACACCATTCTATGCTTCTCATCCTTCACCCTAATGAATTATTCAATGCTTCTCATTCTTCACCTCAATACATCATTCCATGCCTTGTCATGTACTTTGATTGATTACTTTATTTTTGGCTCTAGAAAATGCATTTCTAATGATTTTTATCTTTCATAGTTACCTTGAACTCTAAACTTAAATCTCTAATTTTTAAACCCCTAATCTATATCTAGACCATGTGTTGAATCACATAGAACTTCTCATCCTTCACCATGATCTCTCAAACCCAAACCCAAACCCTAATCCATAAACCATAAATCCTAATCATTGCACCCAAGAATAATTCATTCCATGTTTCTCATCCTTCACCCTAATACATCATTATGTTCCTTGTCATGTGCTTTCATAAATCAGTATATTTTTATCTCTAAATAATATATATGTTCATGGTTCTTCTCATTGAAATGTCCTTGAACCTTCAACCTTGATCTCTAATAATTTAACAATAAACCCTAGCCCCTCAAACCTAAACCGAAAACCATAATTGATAAATGATAAACCCTAATCATTAGCATCAAGAATTAGGCAACCCAAAACCTTGTTATATATACCATGATACATCATTCCATGTGTCTCATCTTTCACCCTAATATATCATTTCATACATTGTCATGTGTTTTAATAGATTACTTTACTTTTGGCTCTAGAGAATGCATTTATATTCGTTTTCATCTTCCTTAGCTACCTTCAACTCTAATTGCCAATCTCTAATCCCCAAGCCATAAATGTTATTCCCTCAATCCAAGTCCCTAAACCCTCAAATCCCAATTCCAAAATCATAAACCCAATCTTTTACCCAAGAATGATTATACTTTAAACCCTATTCACAGTATATAACTTGATACATCTTTCTATGGTTCTTTCCCTTTCCTTGATACATCATTTCATTCCTTATCACATGTACTTTCATATCTATTACTGTAATGCTTGGCTCTAAAGAATGTGTTTCTCATGGATATCATTTTTGAAAACTCCTTGAACCTTGAACCCTAAAAAAAAATCTAAGAAACCTCACCTTAAAAATTATATATATCTAAGAAAACCTTATGCTAATTCATTATTTTTGTGGTAAATCTATGTCTCTTTTTGGGAGAATATAATTTCTATCATGAATTTATGAACATTGCCTAACAATGTTATTGTTTGCTAGTGAATTATAAATGGGTTTATAAAAATAAACTAATTTATTTGGTAAATTATAGACTAAATTTAAAATATTAAAATAATTTATTAGGTGAATTATGAATTTGTTTAAAAATATTACAGAATGTGGGTGTTAAAATATTTTGATGTAAAAGGACAAAGATTAATTCATTTGATGAATTATCAATTTTAATTTAGGAACAAACATATATTGTCTTATTAACAATCATCAATAGTTGATGTTTTATTCTAGGAGATAAATTGTGCACACTAACTTTTGGGAGTAAGTCCCAAAATCAGTCATAAATTGTTTGACTTGTTGAGATAAAGGGTACTAGTAGTTAATAGACATTCTTGGATAACTATGACTTGTACCATAGATTTTCATTGTAATTCATGGAGGTTTACATAGCATGGTGGTATGGTTTAGAGCTTCTAATTGGAAAATGGCTATATTAGTAAAATATGCAGTGGGATTGCATGTCTTTTCCTTTTACATTATTAATTTATTCCCCAAGGACATCCTAATGTCTCATACATGTGAAACATTTATAATTTAATAAAATGAAGGATTTTAATAACATCAAACTCAATGAGATCTTGAAGAATTTATTAGTGGTAGCTATATGCATGAGAAATCAAAATAATAAAGGAAATAAACGATGAATATCAAATATTATTCTGAAAATAATACAAACCTCTTATTGAGTGTGTTAGCTTTTAAGAATAAGATTCACTCGTGTTTATGATCGTGGTTGCTCAAATGATCATGGAAGATATTCACAACATATACCTCCAATATGATGAATAATAGATGATTAATATGAATAATCAAGATGATCAATATTTTAAAATATGATTAAATTTGTGAAAGGAGAGGTATCTATCTATAGGTTTTTGGAGGAAGAATAGAATTATTGTAATTTACTTGATTTAGAAACTTGATTTTTCTTTTATTTTTTATTTAAACCCACCCCTATTATATTTATGGGTATCCCTACCTCTATCCCCACCCCATTTATGATGGGAATCTGATAAGGAATCTCTATCAGGCAAGTCCTATCTATATAATAGTTAGAGCTCCCTCTTGCCTAAGTTGTTTACAATTGATTCTATACTAATAATTAAATACAAAGCACATGATGGATTTGACTTCATCTTAAAATTTGTTGCATGGATTTTTCTTTATTCGATTTGGGAATGTGTAACCATAAATCAAGGAATTGACAATTTGAATGACTTGATGAGTGGAAGAGGTTGATCTTTTTGACAATGATTTAATTAAGGAATTATGAGAGGGTAACTAATTAAATATTTACATAATTAATTAATTATGTGTGGATGGATTTAGTTAGGAGTTAATTAATTAATAATGATAAATCAATTAATCAATTATGAACCAATGCTAGTGGGTTAAAATGGAACTATTTAATTAACACAATATAATTAATTAATCAACATGATGATTTATAGAGAAAATTATCTAGGATAAATTAATTATAGGATTAAAGAAAGAAGGTGGTGGAATTAATGTTGTGAAATCTAGGTTTCTACATTTTCCCCTCTTTGAAAGGGCATTGACACTAAAAGAAGTAATAGATTTTTAAATAAATTAAAAGAAGAAGATAAATAATGAATGCAAGAGGGTGTCCTAAGTGGAATGGTGGTTAAGGAGATGTTCCTACAACAAGACATGTAGGGATGAAAGAAATGGATAGGTTATTGAAATGATAATAAGTGCAGTAAATGGAAGAACTTGGGCTACATTTGATGGATTAAAATTAAAGGTGGTGGGTGGGAATGATTAAGAAGAAATATTAATTATTATAAGCAACTACAAGAAATATGCTTAAGAAAGAATATGGTTATTATTGTTAAATATGTGATGGTTATTAATGATGTAAATCTTTCACAAAATTTTAAATATTTAACCAATCTACTTTACTATAGCATATAATTGTGTGCCACATGATATGTGAAAACCATGATGTTATTGTTGGTATATACCATAGCACCAAAAAGTAACAAGAAAATTACAAGGACACACAAATTGAAAGAAGAAGAAAAAACAAAAATATCAAATGCTTGTCCTTGACTAGGTTATAACCCAAGATTTATTAACTAATAGTAATGATGCCTTTGATTTTCCCCAATCAATGATTATGTGAGGAGGTGGAAATAGGAATGATATATCCTCATAGAACTATAATAGTTTTTGGGACTTTATCCAAACTAAGGACAAGACAAATAAATTTTAATCTTTTTTGGGATTTTTCTATGGATTTTTGAATTTTTTTTATTTTTGGTTATAATTTTTTATTGTTTCTAGGCTTTTCTTAAAAAATATTTTTCAATTTTGTTACTATTTTTGGATTTTTTAGATTTCCTAATTTTGGGGGTTTTTTATTTTCTAATTTTTTAAATATTTTTTCTATTATCTTTTTGGATTTTTTGTAGGTTTGACCATGTGCTATTTTGAAATTGTGCTAGAGTGCAATATGAAAAGGATCTGAAATGCCAATATTTTCCAAAAAGACACCTTGAGGCTCTATTGTGTCCTTATTTGGGTCAAATGAGGCAAAAGGAATGGGTCCTATAGATGAAAACAAGAATAACTGAGAATAACAAGTATTAGATAGAGTGGAGCTTGACCCCAAGTGTAGGGTACTTATAGACAACAAACTATGCATGATACCAACAAAAAAATCATCATGGTACTTGCCCAAGGTTCTATAAGAATTCTTTTCACTTGTGGATGAGCTTGTCCCCAAGTGATATTTACATATGGACATTTACTTTGTTATACTTTAATTTATATTTCATGTATATATTTTTAGGATGTTTGAGAATGGTTTTGGATCTAGGAGTTATAATGGAGATTCTAGGTTTTGGAAGATCTTAAATTTTTTTATAATTAGCATTTTGTGAATTTTAGTAATAAATAGGCTCCTATCACCTTTCAATTTTCTAAAGGTAATTGTAACTATTCAGAAACATCATCATCTCTCTCTCTCTCTCTCTCTCTCTCTCTCTCTCTCCTTAGACCTTTATATCCATATCTTTATTTTCCTCTCTAACTCTCCATATTTCTCCTTTTATTTGTCCCTCTCTTCATCTCTATCTCCTTATCTCTCCATCTCTCTTTACCCTTACATCTCTCCATATCTCTATAGTTATCTCTCCATGTACATATATTTATATCTTCCATCTCTCTCTATCCCTTTCTCCTCCAACTCTCTCTTTATCTCCATCTCCATCTTTGTCTCTAGAGGGGGAGAGAGAGGAGATAGAGAGGGGGGGAGGGAGGGAGAGAGAGAGGGGCAAAGAGGGGGTAGAGGGAGATAGAGAGAGGGGGAGGGAGTGAGAAGTTGGTAGACATAGAGGTAGAGGGGAGGAGAGATATAGAGATCTATATCTAATGGGATAGAGGGATGGAAGGAGGGAGTGAGAAGGAGGTAGAGTAAGAGAGAAGGAGAGATGCATAGATATATCTAAAGGGATAGGGAAGATAGAGAGGGGAGGAGAGGGAGAAATATAGTGAGATAGATAAAGGGATAGAGAGAGAGAGGTGAGATGGAGATAATTGGAGAGAGCGATGGAGGGAAAGATAGGTAGAGAGAGGGATATGGAGAAGGAGAGGGAGAGAGAGAGAGGGGGTAGAGGGAGAGAGGGAGTGAGATGTTAGTAGATAAAGAGAGAGGGAGAGATGTAGAGATATATCTAGAGGGATAAGGGAGATAGAGAGAGAGGAAAGAGGGAGAGATATAGTGAGATATCTAGAGGGATATATAGAGAGAGAGGTAAGATAGAGAGAAATAGAGAGAGGGGAAGATGGAGGGAGAGGTAGGTTGAGAGAGAGGGGTGACATAGATATTAGATAATGAACTGGGAGAGAGAGAGAGAGGAGGGGAGGGAGGGAATGAGAGATAGGTAGAGAAAGAGAGAGGGAGAGATGTAGAGAGATATCTAGAGGGAGAAGGGGGATGGAGAGAAAGGTAGGCAGAGAGAAGGAGAGGGGTAGAGTAAGGAGAGGTAGGTAGAGAGAGGAAGATTGAAAGATATTGGTGACATAAAGAGTATAGAATGAATAGGAGTGGGAGAGATGTAGAGACATATATATAGAGGGATAGGGGAGATATGTTGGTATGTGGCAAGTGATCATGCAAATAGGTTGAGAGAGAGAGGGGGAGATGGATGGAGAGGTAGGTTGAGAGAGAGGGGTGAAATAGAGATTAGATAATGGAGAGAGAAGAGGAGAGGGAGGGAGTGAGAGGTAGGTAGTGAAAGAGAGAGGGAGAGATGTAGAGAGATATCTAGAGGGAGAAGGGGGATGGAGAGAAAGGTAGGAAGAGATAAGGAGAGGGGAAAAGAGAGGGATGGATGTAAGGAGAGGTAGGTAGAGAGGAAATTGAGATATTTTGGTGACATAAAGAGTAGAGAATGAATAGGATAGAGAGAGAGAGATGTAGACACATATATAGAGGGATAGGGGAGATATGTTGGTATGTGGCGACTGATCATGAAAATTTTGTACACTCGTAACGTATCATGGGGTTCAGGGCATCGCCCCAAAAAAATCACTGACACGTCAAGGTTTTTTCCCACTGACATGTCAAGGATTTTTCTCACTAACACGTCAAGGTTTTTCCATTAACACATCAAATGAAAAAGGACCTTGTAAAACCCTAATTCTAGAAGCTTCCAAAAATCTTGTTATAAGTGGATAGGATGTATGTTGTGGTATGACATTCACGAGATTGTAATCTATTTTACACTGGATAATAAAATCATTGGCCTGGTTGAGTTTCTGTGGATGTAGCCCATATTGGGTGAACCACATTAAATTTATGTGTTGATCTCTTTTGTGTTATTCTTCATTATTATTTTTGGGTCATTTAATCTACATATTTAATTGTTAATGTTTATTGCTCCATTAATCTTCCTGAACCCTAACAACTGGTATCAAATTCGTGTGTGTTTTGGTTGATTGGTAGGAAACCTCTAGATTTGAGTGGGAGTGATGGAAGAAGGAAAATTCAAGGTTGAGAAGTTCAATGACTAGAATTATCAATTATGGAAGATGAAAATGGAAGATTATTTGTATCAAAAGGATCTATGGCAACCATTGCAAGGAAAAGCAAAGAAAGAGACTACAATGTCTAATGAACAATAGGAGATTCTAGATAGAAAGGCACTTGGAACCATTTGGTTGTGCCTTGCACCATCTGTGGCGTTCAATATAATAGAAGCAAAGACAACAGAGTATTTGATGGAAGTTTTGGCTAAATTGTATGAAAAACCCCTTAGCTTCAAATAAGGTATTTCTCATGAAGTGTTTGTTTAATCTAAAACTGATTGAAGGTGGATATGTGATAGATCATTTAAATGAGTTTAATATGATTACTGGAGTTAGTTAACTTCTATAAAAGTGAATTTTGATGAAGAGGTGAGGGCTCTCTTGGTTTTATGTTCTTTGCCACAAAGCTGGAATAGCTTGGTAATGGTTGTAAGTAACTTTGTCTCTAGTTCAAATACATTGAAATTTGATGATCATTGTTGGTGTTATCCTTAGCGAGGAAATGTGATGAAAAAGCATAGGTGAGAGTTTAACATCGGGTAATGCTTTGACTATAGAGAATAGGGGAAGAACAAAGGAGGGAGGAAAAATCCCAACAAATCATGGGAATTCATAAGGGAAGTTGAAGAAAGGTAGATCTAAATCTAGAGGAAAAGTGGATTGTTGGTACTATGGAAAGCTAGGACACTTGAAGAAGGATTGTTGGTCTCAAAAGGGAAAACAAGGAGATAGACAACATGATGACAATAAGGAAGCTAATGTTGCAAGTAATAAATTGTAGGATACTTTATTTCTATGTTTAGATAATGCTAATGTTTCTTTGGTAATATATTTAGGGGCTTCATTTCAAACCACACCCCATAGGAAATATTTTGTAGATTATGTTCAAGGTGATTTTGGACAAGTATATTTGTGTGATGATGAACCCTATCAGATTGTTGGAAAACACAAGATAAAAATAAAGTTGCGGAATGGAAATGAATGATTGCTACAAGAGGTAAGGCATGTTCCAAATTTGAGAAGGAATTTAATTTTTGCAGGACAACTAGGTAGTAAAGGATGCATAGTTACCTTTTCAGACAAAGTATGGAAGGTCACTAAAGGTGCACTAGTAGTAGCTAAAGGTGAAAATCTAGGCACATTGTATTTTTATACTATTAATACTTATTCTACCTTAGCTACTATAGAAATAGTTGCTACTGAGACAGTTATAGCACTTGCTATAGGGATAGAAACAAAATCATGGCACCATAGACTTGGGCACATGAGTGAGAAAGGGGTGAGGATCCTTCAGTCCAAAAAATTGCTAACTGGTTTGAAGGAGATTAACTTGGATTTCTGTGAAAATTATGTTTATGGAAAATAGAAAAGAGTCCAATTTCTCAAAGTTGGGAAAGAGAAGAAGAGTGAGAAATTAGAGCTTGTGCATTCAGATGTATGGGGACCAGCTTAGGTATCTTCTCTTGGTGGCTCTTACTATTATGTTACTTTTATTGATGATGTGACTAGGAAAACATGGGTGTACTTCCTAAAACAAAAATCAAACGTATTTGAAACTTTTAAAAAGTGGAAAGCTTTGGTTGAGAATGAGACATGAAAAAAGTTCAAGTGTCTTAGATTTGATAATGAAGGCGAGTATTGCAATAGAGAATTTAGAAATTATTATTCATACAATAGAATCCTTATGCAAAAAATGGTTCTAAGAACCCCACAAGAAAATGGTGTGTCTAAGAGGATGAATAGGACCATTATGGAGCATGCAAGGAGCATGAGATTGCATGTTGGACTACCCTTACAACTTTGGGAAAATGATGTGCATACTGTTGTTTATTTAATAAATAGGGGACCTTCAAATCCTTTGAATGGTGGAATTCCAGAGGAGGCATGGATGGGTAAAAAGGTAAATTGTTCATTTCTAAAAACCTTTGGTTGTGAAGCTTTTGTCCATGTTGATATTGAAAATAGAACCAAGCTTGAGGCTAAGTCTAAAAAGTGTACCTTCATTGGATATGGAGTAGATGAAATTGGTATCGGTTATGGGATAATGGAAATCATAAAATTATTAGGAGCATAAATGTTATTTTCAATGAGAAGGTCATGTATAAGGATCACCTGCAGGAAAAGAAGCATGAACAAGCCAAAAAGGAATATGTGGTGTTGGATGAGATTCAAGATGATAAAATGCCAGTGGTACCCAATGCTCATCAACAACAAGTTATCCCACAGAATCCTACAAATGTTAGACATTCTACAAGGATAACTAGACCTCGAGAAATATTTTCTCCATCATTATATTCTATATTATTAACTGACTCTAGTGAACTTAAAGGTTATGAAGAAGCAATGTAGGTAGATACCAAAAAGAAGTGCAAGCTAGGCATGAAAGAGGAAATGGATTCCTTGTTGTAGAATCAGACTTGGGACTTAGTCCAATTGCTTGCAGGTAAAAGATCATTTCCAAATATAAATGGGTTTACAGGTTGAAGGAAGAAGATGGAGGTAAGAAAATATATAAGGCTAGACTCATGGTAAAAGGTTTTGCATAGAAAATGGGTATAGATTTTGATGAAATATTTTCTCCAGTTGTAAAGATGACTTCTATTAGAACTATTCTAAGTCTTGTAGTTGCAGAAGACTTGCATCCTGGACAGCTAGATGCACTAAAACAACATTTCTCCATGGGGATTTGGAAGAGGAAATATACAGGCAACAACCACATGGATATGAGGTCAAGGGTAAGGAGGAATTTGTGTGCAGGTTAAAGAAGAGTTTGTATGGCTTGAAGCAAGCACCTTGGCAATGGTATTTGAAATTTGATAGTTTTATGGTTGAACAAGGTTATAAAAGATGTCATTCTAATTATTGTGTTTATTTGAAGAAATTGGGTAATGGAAGCTACATTATCATGTTGCTTTATGTTGATGGCATGCTTTTTGTTGGGTCTAACATGCAACATATTAATGAACTTAAGTAGAAATTAGCAAATTCATTTGCTATGAAGGATT
>VDFB02341985.1:0-11274 GCA_007258455.2 Sequoia sempervirens
TAATTCCATTTTATTCATCCCACATCCCCCAATGGAATTTTAAATATCTAGTATTTTAGAGGAATTTTTAATTCCTCTCCCATCGCCATGAGCATTATAAAGGGAATTTTAAATTCCCTCTTGTCACATCTTCCCATTATTTGGGAAGAGTGGACAAGAAACTTCATTATGAGGATATCTTTCCCATTCCCGAGGGTACTTCCAAGTATGCTCCACCTCATCCTCTCATCTCCCCATGTGATGACACTTGTCATCACCTTAAGATTTGAGATGCCTCAAGGCATGTCTCAATCCTTGATCTTCCCAAGCTTCAATCTCCACCATGCAACATATTCTCCCCCTTGTAAATGACTAACACGATCATTTTTCACACTCAACCAATTCATGTATTCAATCTCTCACACTCTCATACTACCATCTTGCAACCATATCTAGATCTCATCATTTTGTGACCAAATTGAGAAAATACAAGGGTTTATGCTGTCAAAATCCAACCATGAGCACACATAGCTTCAAATCAATGGGGTAATCGCAACATCAAGCTCAACTTGGAATCCATTTTCATGTATTTTAGTGTAGGTTTGAGTTTCATCTTGCCCTTATCTAAGTGTTTTCTTATTTTTATCTTTTTCTTGGTTTTAGTTAATTTCCTTATAGTTTTAGTAGATAAAATTCACTATACACACTTTCTAGTTATCTATACCTGAAATGGTGGAAAAGGGGGAGGGACCCTTTTGGATTTTTGTTTTCTTAAGGTTCCATACCTTTCCCTAATTTCATTAAATCAGATGGAGGTAGGATAGGATGTGATAATGGATATGAAAGGATGGAATGAGGATTTGATGGATTTGGACAAGGTATGTGATTGACTTACACCTTGAAAGGTGAGTCATCTTTCCCTTGACCAAATTTGGAAATGTCCTAATTATGAAATGCAATAATCTAATTAACTTAATGATGCAAATTAATATTCTAGTATGAATACAATAGATCTAAGAAGTCACAGAGGAAATCAGACACCAAAAACAAAAAGGGGAGGACATTGTGCACCTTTAACTTATAAATTTTAGTCGAATTTGTTTGGATTTTGGTGTCGAGGGTGTCACTATCTTGCTAGGGATTTTTTGGATTTGTTTGCATAGTTCTTTGATGTCATATTTGTACTTCTATTTCCTATCTACAAACTTATCATATCTTTGTCAAGTATTTCTGTAATTGAATTTTTGAGATTTATTAAGGACTAGGGTTTTGAATGTAGCAATAAACAAAGTGTCTTCAAGCCTCCTTTGATCCTCTTCAACTTGTGACTTGCACATGTTGGAAAAAGCAAGGACAAACAACTGAGAGGGGGGTGAATCAGTAGTCACAGAAATTTAAACTTTATAAACTTAACTTAACTTTAATCTCATATCTGATGAATAAACAATTAACACATTAGAGAGACAAAGAAAACCAAGATTTTTGTGTGGAAACATTGCTAGGGGAAAAACCATGGTGGATGTCAGTCCACAAGATTATACTCTATTAAAAGTATAAAGAAAAATAATAAGGGGAATGCACATGCATTCAGGCTCACTACCTAGAGCTCACTGCTCAATTACAAATAGAAGAATCGCTGTCTTATAGAAAGATTCAGATTAAAACCATCCAAAAATTTGAACTGAGAGAATGGCTTATGTCCAAGCCTGATTACAGTTCCAATTAGGCACAGTACTTCTGCATACTTCGCTCAACCTTCTACACACTTGCTCTTCTATGATATTCACACTTATGCACACAAGAGCACACAACGCATACTCAACACACTAACCACACTTTGCATACTCCACAAAATTTCTTCTTATATATCCGCCACAAAGATTTCACCATAACAAAGTTGGCCAGAGGAAAAGAATATGTTTTCAATGTTGGCTTAAATTCACAATAAAAATTTTAATGTGCACCCACCAAGGTCAGCCACAACATAGTGGGGACCCAAATTCACTTCTCCAAAACAAGAATAATCCAATTAATCATGCCTAAAACATCCACAACATGCTAGCATCAACATGTCGGCCAAGAACAAGAAAGATTGGACATGCACAAGAGAATATTTTCAATCACAAGCTTCACCGGATCATGTGGACATACGAAAAAGATAGAGGATGAACTAGAGACATCTAAAAACACCAAGAAATAGCAGAGACATCTACGACAACCGAGATAACCAGGAACATATAATCTTTACTCAAAAACTCTAACTAAGACCAACAAAACACTATCAGACCACAACTTGCACACGAGTTCATGTGGACCTCTAAAAATTTGGATAGATGATCTAGACATACTCAAGATTAAACCCTTTGATCCACAACAACTAACTGTTTACGTACACAATGTAATTCCTTCATGACCTTCACAGTTCCATTAGGAACCAAGAACACATTCACTTATAATTTTCTCAATATCCTCGACATATACAACACTTAGAATATCAAATGCTAATAGTGTTGACAACAATTACAACCACGTATCAGCATCACATCACACCATCCAAAAATTTCCCAACAATCTCCCCCTTTGGCATTGATGAAAACACATGATGTGAAAAACACTATCAACCCAACACATTGCACAATTGCTCTTCTTCTTGGAAAGATTTTTCATTCTACACTTCTGCGCCTTAGATATTTACATTTTTCACACTACACTTCTCCCCCTTTGACATCAATGGAAAAGGTAACTATGACCTTTCCACACACATGCTCTAATCCATATCTATACACATCTAACTACTCCCCCTGAGTAGCAGCCATAGAAACATCAATCCGGATTAAAATATAGCAATGTAGCTCATGGATTCATGCAAGTAAGTGCATCATTTAGTTACGTGATCAAGGGAAAATCAGAAATTGTTAGAGGGGTTAGCACAATAACATCAAATCCATTGAAATAACAAAGTACAAAGGAAATAAATATGAAAACAAAAGGAACAAAGTTACCCTAGGTCTTCATCTTCCATGCTTCACCTTTGTTACACCTCCTAGCTTGCAGTAAATAAAGATGCCCTCAGATTTGTATGAGCAACTATGACAAATGCCTAAGCCCTATGCAAGTGTTGAAGGATTTGCATAAAAGAAAATAACCTCACAATAAGCTAAAATGGCAAATGACTGTTAAAATGATAGCCCTAAGTTGACAGAAAATAGACATGGACCAGAGATAGAGAAGTCTGAGAGAGAGAGAGAGAGAGACCAAGAGAGCCAAATAAGAACAAAATTGCCATTTTATAAAAACTACAATTTTGAATATGTGGCCAGGATGAGAGGATGACAAAAAACCCTAGAATCAAAGATCAAGATTGAATGTTGTTGTATGGACTGAGTTGGGGGGTCCAAAGTGGAGCAATGACAAGATGAAGGAGCCAAGGTAAGATTATAGAATAATTCAATCAGAGGCTAAGTGAATGAATGCCAAGAATAAGGAATTTGATTTGGAAGATAAGATTGGCACATACAAAGAAGTTCTTGGAGAAATTAAATAATAAAATTTTATTTACTCGGTGACGATGAATAATTAAATAATAAAGATATTATTTGAGTATATAGGAAATATTGACAAAAAGAATGTTTAGATTAAATAATGATTTAATTCCAAGAATTGAGAAGAAGGAATGGACAAATTAAATAAATAAAATTTATTTAATTTATGAGAGAAGAGGCTAATGAATAATTAAATAATTATAATGATTATTTAATTATATGAGTAGACGTCAGACAGAATTAAATAAATAATAATTTATTTAATTTTTTAGAAAAGAAAGACTTAGTAGTGACGTAATTAAATAAATAAAATTTATTTATTTAATAATCAAGAGGAATAAATGACAAAAGGGGAATTAAATAAATTAAGAAATTTATTTAATTAAAGGAAGACTTTAGGTAATTAATGGCGTATTAGATAAATAAATAAAATTTATTTATTTAATAATCAAGGAGAAATAAATGATAAAAATGAATTAATTAAATAATTAAAATTATTTAATTAATAGAAGAATTATGACTTTAGAAAATAATTAAATAATTAAAAATTATTTAATTATTAAGAATGAAAGGGGCAATATTGAATAATCTAAGAGTTGCAAGCTGGACAATTTTATGTCTAGTTCTTGTTAGGAGGGTAACTACCCTAGCATTCCTCTAAGATATAAAAGTATATTTGAAATAACGGCTTTGTAAAGATATCTGCAATCTGTTCTTTTGTAGGCACATACTCCAGTCTAGCTTCCTTCTCATTCACTTTCTCCCTTAAGAAGTGAAACTTGATTGATATATGCTTGGTCTTTGAGTGTAGTACCGGATTCCTTGATATATTTATTGCAATTGAGTTGTCACAGTATATTGCAATAGGTTCTTCATATATCACCTTGATATCTTTCAGCATTTGTTTCATCCATAGCACCTGAGTACAGTTATTTGCAGCAGCAATATATTCTGCTTCAGTAGTGGATAGAGAGAAATAGAGCTCTGCTTCTTGCTTAACCAGGATATCAGCTTCTTCCCAAGGAAGAAAGCACCACCACTAGTACTTTTTCTATCATCCACATCACTAGCCCAATCAACATCTGTATAAGCACATAGTGTAAGATCATCATCCTTTGAATACCAAAGTCCAAAATCAGCAGTTCCCTTCAAGTATCTAAAAATTCTTTTGACAATAGTTACATGTGATTCTTTTGGATCGGCTTGAAATCTTGTAACCATACATACAAGATGCATAATATTTGTCCTTGTCTGTGTTAAGTAGAGTAATCCTCCAATCATTGATTTCTATCTAGTTTGATTTTCCTTAGGATAATCATCATTTTATGTCAACTTACATCCGGTTACCATGGGTGTACCAACCGGTTTGGAATCATCCATACCAAACTTCTTTAATAGTTCTTTCACATACTTGGACTGAGATATTAAAATCCCTTAATGCAATTGTGAAACTTGCAATCCTAGAAAGAACTTCATTTCACCAATCATGCTCATCTCAAATTCATTCTTCATTTCATCAACAAACTTCATGCACAAATTATCATCTCCACTAAAGATGATATCATCAACAAAAACTTCTATGATTAACTCCTTATCATGATCTATCTTGAAATATAAGTTACTGTCAGTAGTACCTTTTGAGAATCCAAGATTCAGTAGGTATTTGCCTAGTCTGGCATACCAGGCTCTGGGGGCTTGTTTGAGTCCATACAAGGCTTTCTTCAACTTGCAAACCATGTCTTCCTCATCTGTTAGCTAAAATCCATTTGGTTGTTCAATATACACTTCTTCTTCAAGTTCCCCATTTAGAAATGCGGACTTTACATCCATCTGGTAAAATTTGTAGTTCTTGTAAGCAATATAAGCAAAAAATAGTCTTACTACTTCAATTATAGCAATAGGGGAAAAGGTCTCTTCAAAATCTATACCTTCCATTTGAGAGTAACCTTTACATACCAGTCTCACCTTATTCCGGACCACTTCACCATCTTCATTCAACTTGTTTATGAATACCCACTTAGTGCCAATCACATTCTTGTCGTTGGGCCTAAGAACCAGTGTCCATGTGTCATTCTTTTCAATTTGTGATAGTTCTTCTTTCATAGCTTCCAACTAGTGTTCATCTTGACAGACTTCAATGACATTCTTAGGTTCAATTTTGGAAATCAAACAATATTCTTCAACAATTTTCTTTCTAGTTTGCACTCCTTTGTTCTTGTCTCCTATGATTTGACTTTCAAAATGATTCAACTTTACATACCTTGGATTTTTAGGACTCTCTTAGACTTATGTGTTTTCTGAACTTACTTGTGTAGTTGCACTTGACTCTGCTTCTTGACTGACTTGATTTACTGGAACAACTTGTGGTTGCTTCATCAGAACATATGGAATAATCTGAAGTAGATTTGGTGATTGTGAATTCTTCCCTTGGTTCATGATGTCTTCATCTGAATCATAGCTGCATCTTCTGGATGATCTGATTGAGTCCTCATCCACCTTGACATTTTCACTTTCAATTATTTTTCTCAGTCTTTTGTTGTAGCATTTGTATGCCTTACTCTTTGTGGAGTAACCTAGGAAGATTCCTTCATCACTTCTAACATCAAAATTTCCTATATCATCATCTCTTTTGATATAGAATTTGCTTCCAAATATTTTGAAGTATTTGATAGTAGGCTTATGACCAAACCATAATTCATAAGGAGTCTTTCCGGAATTACCATTCACATTTACTCTATTCAAGGTATATACAACAGTACTTACCGCTTCACTCTAGTACATCTGAGGCACATTTCCTTCCACCATCATTGTTTTGGCAACATCCAAAATTGTTCTATTCTTTCTTTCTGCAACTCCATTCTATTGAGGGGTTCAGGGAGCAGATAGTTGTCTTTTAATTCCATGCTCTTCACAGTAAGTATTGAATTCTTTTGGAAGGAATTCTCCACCTCTGTCAAATCTCATACATTTGATCTTCATACCTTTTTCATTTTCTTCCATGGCCTTAAAGCTTTTGAACTTATCTAATGCTTCACTTTTCTCTCTCAAAAAGGAAACCCAAATCATTCTAGAGTAGTCATCAATGACAAGCATAAAATATCTTTCTCCATGAATGCTCTTAACTCTAGAGGAACCACACAAATCAGTATGTAATAGTTCTAACACATTATTTGAGTGAAATAGCTTGCTTTGGAAGGAAACTCTAGTTTGTTTACCCATTTGACATTATTGACATATTACATTAGTAGGCTTCACTAATTTAGGAAAATCTCTTACTGCGTGAGTAGAACTTAACTTAATGATGTTGTCAAAGTTTACATGACACAATCTCCTATGCCATAACCAACTTTCATCTACTTGAGCAATTAAGCAACTACCATTAACAGTATTCAAATGAAAGATGTTACCTTTAGTCTGCACACCAGTGACAATCATGTTTCCAAATTTTCCATGAATCTGACATTTTCTACCCTTGAACTGTAGATCATATCCCTTATGCACCATCTATCCAAAACTTAACAAGTTATGCTTCAGGCCTTCAACATAGAGAACATCATCGGTATTTTCTTTACCACCAAGGCTAATAGAGCCTATACCACGAATCACACAAGCATTATTGTATCCAAATCTCACAACCCTACCATTATACTCTTCTAGATTCACAAACTTGATTTTTTCACCGGTCATATGATGTGAGCATCCACTATCAATGACCCATTCATGTTTCTCCTCAACACGGGCTGCAAGAGCTTTCTTTTCTTTAGTGGATTCAGTAGGTTTAGGCTTATTTTCAATGGTAGCAATAAAGGCACAATCATCCTCATTTCTAGCATCTTTATCAAACTCAACATCTGTTACTACTTCTTCAGCAAAGTAGATTTCTTCTAAAATCTAGGTTTCTAGGTTTAGACCTAGGAACTCTTTTAGGACATCTTGATGCAAAGTGACCTATATTACTGCATGAAAAACATTTAATAGGTAGTACATCTTCATACTTACCTTTTCCTCTTCCTTCTTGTTTTGCAATGAGTGCTTCTAGTTCTAGAACTTCTCTATCTTTTTCTTCGATTTGTTTCATTTCTTCATCATATTTGGATGCCCTTCTAGAACTCTCTCCAGGACTGTAACTTCGCCTATAGCTTCTAGATACAGTAGCTTTGAATGCAGATTCAGTCTTCGGTGTGGATTCACCAAATTCACTTATTTCAAAAGCAGCAAGCTTTCCTATCAATGTGTCTCTTGCCATCTTGTTTACAGACATAAACTCTTCAATAGCATGAACTTTTGACTTGTAGGAGGGAGGTAAGGATCTAAGTATCTTAGCCACAATTTCATCTTCACTTACTGAACCACTGACACATTTAATACCTAGCACTATCTCATTTACTCTTTGCATAAAAGTAATATTCTCATCTTCACCGATCTTCAGGTTTTCATACTTACCTTTCAGACTTTTTAGCTTAGTCATCTTTACCTCTGTATCTCCTTCATACAAGGTTTCCAACTTTATCCAGATCTCATGAGTTGTCTGTAGGCCTACCACATTAGCCATCTTTGAATTTTTCAGAGTGCTCACCAATGCTTCAATGGCTCTAGTATTGCTATCTACATCCTTGATCTAATTAGGAGTGGAGGGTCCATTTTTAGCAATAGTGTATTGATTCTTTGTAATCTTCCAGATAGCATCTCCAATGCACTATAAATGAAATTGCATCCTAACTTTCCATAGTGAATAGTTGGTGCCATCAAATATAGGGTTTTCCTTCTTGAATGTTGCCATCCTAGATCACCTCAAGCTATTAGAATTTTCTTTAGAGGAACTATCTCTAATACCAATTGTTGGCAAAAGCAAGGACATACAACTGAGAGGGGGGTGAATCAGCTATCACAGAAAATTAAACTTTATAAACTTAACTTAACTTTAATCTTAGATCTAATGAATAAACAATTAACCATAAGAAATTAACACATCAAAGAGACAAAGAACACCAAGATTTTTGCGTGGAAACCCTGTTAGGGGAAAAACCATGGTGGATGCCAGTCCACAAGATTATACTCTATTAAAAGTATAAAGAAAAATAATAAGGGGAATGCACATGCATTCAGGCTCACTACCTAGAGCTCACTGCTCAATTATAAATAGAAGACTCGCTGTCTTACAGAAAGATTCGAATTAAAACCATTTGGAAATTTGAACTGATAGAATGGCTTTTGTCCAAGCCTAATTACAGTTCCAATTAGGCACAATACTTCTGCATACTTCGCTCAACCTTCTACACACTTGCTCTTCAATGATATTTGCACTTATGCACACAAGAGCACACAACGCATACTCAGCACACTAACAACACTTCACATACTCCACAATATTGCTTCTTATATATCTTCCACAAAGATTTCACCATAAAAAAGTCGGCCAAAGGAAAATAATATATTTTCAATGTCAGCTTAAATTCACAATAAAAATTTTAATTCGCACCCACCAAGGTTGGCTACAACATAGTGGGGACCCAAATTCACTTCTCCAAAACAAGAATACTCCAATTAATCATGCCTCGAACATCCACAACATGCTAGCATCAACATGTCAGCCAAGAACAAGAAAACTGAACATGCGCAAGAGAATATTTTCAATCACAGGCTTCACCAAATCATGTGGACGTACCACAAAGATAGAGGATGAACTAGAGGCATCTGAAAACACCAAGAAATAGTAGAGAGACATCTGCAACAACCGAGATAACTAGGAACATACAATCTTCACTCAAAAACTCTAATAGAGACCAACAAAACACTGTTAGACCACAACTTGTACACGAGTTCATGCGGACCTCTGAAACTTCTGATAGATGATCTAGACATACTCAACATTAAACCCTTTGATCCACAACAACTAAATATTTACGTACATAACGTAATTCCTTCATGACCTGCATAGTTCCACTAGGAACCAGGAACACATTCACTTATAATTTTCTCAATATCCTCGACATATACAACACTTAGAATATCAAGTGCTAATAGTGTTGAAATCAATGACAACCACGTATCAGCATCACATCACACCATCCAACAATTTCCCAATAGCACATTCATAATGTAGAGAGAAAATATTGGGCCATTTTAGGGGCTTGCCTCAATCAAACCTCATGTAAGTGTTTCCAATTCCACAATGGCAATGTCAATGATAAATCGATAAAGGAAAGGAAGGAAATGATGAATGAAAAAAATGTTGTAACTCGCCACCCTTCAATGATTTCCTTGAAGGATTGACATCATACACATCACTTTAATGATTTTGGATCTTTCTTGATAGATTTGTTTGAATGCTTTGATGCTTGGAGACCCACAATAATTTTAGCCTTCACAAAGAAACATGAACACACATAAACTTTGAATGATGTTAGATCTTGAATTGTTGCTATAATTCTTTGAAATTTTACTCTTGAATTCTCTTGACAATAATTGCTCAATTGAATTGCTAGATAGAGTGTGTTATTCTTTGAAATGGTGCAATAACTAGGTATTTATAGACATTTATTCAATTTCCTAAAAATTAAATCTTGATAGCTGACTTTAGGGATTTGAATTTCAAATAATAAAGTGTCACAACCAAAATATTTGAATTTGGAGCCCAAATATGGGGACATAGGCACCCTAGGTGTTACTATCCCATCCATATTTTTGGAAAGTTTATAAGTCAAGGACAAAGTATTAAATGAGAGCATTTTTGTATGCTTGAAAATTGTTAGAAAATATTTAAAATAGATTATTTAATGCATAATTTAGAAATCTGAATGCTTAATTGGGTCTAATACTTTAAAAGGGAGCAAAACATAATGCAAAATTATCGAGGGTGATAATTTATGACTGTACAATACCATTCAAAAATAAAAGTTATCTATATCATTTTAAAATACAAAAGATCATACAAAAAATTACAAGATAACACAAAGAACTATGATCTATAAAAAAAATATTAATACTTAAAAATATAAAAACCAAAGATTTAGTACCATGTTAGAAATTTGAAATAGATGCAAACCCAAAAAAAAATTAGGAGAGAAATAATCCATAAAACTATAAATGAAAAACATAAATACAAACTAAAGATTCCAAGAGATGTATAAATTTCAAGATAACAAGAGATGTACAAATTTCAAGATTCCAAGAGATGTACAAATTTCAAACAAGTAAGGTGAATGAAATGTTTCAAAAAATGCCTCAAATAAATGTGGTCTCATGGAATGCCCGAATTGAAGGATATTCACACAATGGATAGAATAATTATTATTTAAGAATATTTAGACAAATGAGAATTATTAAATACAAATGTACAAATTTTAAAATTTATTTGTTAGCATCCTCTACTTATGATTGTTTTGGAATAGGAGAAAGTGAATTATTAGACACTCAAAGTATTTAGATTAGCCACCTTATACTTACTCCTCACTCAATAAAACCTATGTCATGATGTTCCTAGTTCAACATTCAATCAAACCTATTTCTCTAAATACTTTATAACTATATTTCCTATCAACAGTAGTAGAAAATTATAGGAAGGGGCATAATTTAACCATAGCATATATGACCAAAAAAAGAGAATTTAAAATTTTCCTTATTTTATATGTTATTTATTTTAAATTGGATGACACTAAATGGTAACAAAATATATCAATCAAAATTTTCTCAAAGATAAATGTAAATCTTGAAAGGAACAATATAATATAAAATATTAAAAATATTGGATCTC
>VDFB02341986.1:0-14492 GCA_007258455.2 Sequoia sempervirens
TCTACTTAATCTAACTTTAATTCTAATCTATGGCGGAAGATGATATGCAACCTCGCTTACTATTCAACAATAAGAAGTTATTCAAGGCAAATCATGCTCAAGAGCTTTTATCATTTAAAATAGTCTCAATGCGACAATACACATATTCCGTCTCCACACAAATGAAAATGAGAGAGCACTAGTTTATATAGAGCCTCAAAAATGAAATGAAGGGCCGAGATTAAAACAAGATTAACGGCCAAGATTATTACAACCAAACCCTAATTAGGGTTTCCCAAAATAACAAGAGTCAACTATCAGAAATCAATCAGAAAAGTGGCAGTTCCAGCTATAATCTAGGAGAGGCGTCCTTATCCATCTGAGTAGCATTGTGCTTGGCGAATCTGGACACTACGGCAATGACCTCCTCCATCGTGACAGGTGGCAACATGCTGATCCGGAATTCAAGTCCGTCCAACTTCTCAGCACATTTAGCAAAAGTACCTTCCCAATCTGCCTCCTGCTTCTCAAAATCCTTTCGAATGGATGAGAGTCTTGCCACTCTCGCAAAGTCCTGTCTCAAGAATGGTCCAGTGGTCGAGAAGAAAGTTTCTTGAACTTTATGCTTCAATCTCTCCAACTGCATGTCGTTCTCCCGGATGACTTCACGGTCGAACACTTCTGTAGTTGTCATGTAAATCTTCTCCTGGATCCTTCTGACCTGTTCTTCAATTCCAAGCCCATCGACTTTTGCCTTCTCCAAGACTTCTTCTCGTATTGTCACTGCCCAAAACCAGTGATGAAAATCATATGCTGCCCCTGCAGCAATCACTCTTTTATCAACCAACTCCTCCCTTGGAGTACTCTTCAAAGTTCTAAGGCTTGGAATAAGCCTTTCCTGCATATCCGGGATACTTTCCCATGCCTCCGCCATATCCATCAATCTGGAAAGAAATGAAGAAGTTCGTCCATAAGCAAGTGCCAACTTCTCCATGAACAA
This sequence comes from Sequoia sempervirens, assembly GCA_007258455.2. Classification (NCBI taxonomy): domain Eukaryota; kingdom Viridiplantae; phylum Streptophyta; class Pinopsida; order Cupressales; family Cupressaceae; genus Sequoia; species Sequoia sempervirens. The sequence continues at coordinate 980 of VDFB02341986.1, forward strand.
GGCCGCTTCTGTGCCTTCACTTGCTATCCAGTCTTGAGCCTCCCTGGCCGTCACCATTCCGTGCTCGACATCCTTGGTCACCTCCTGTGATGAATTGAGGAGAGGAGGAACAGTCGCATTACCCTGATCAAGTGGCTGGGTCAAATGCTGGATATATTCCTTGAGACGTTCGACCTCCTTTTTATACTTCTTCTTCTTGGCCACTTCCTTCTCCAGTCTCGCCTTGATGGTCGAGACAGAATTATCCAACTCCTCTACTTCTTGACCTTTTGAGGTCGGGCCAAGGTCAACAGTGGTTATAGCATACTCCTGTGGAGTGATCTCGTCCTGTGGCTTGTCCACTATAGGCACTGCAATGTGCACGGAACGGTCGCCTGCCTCGTTCCTCCGAATGGTGGAGAATTTCTTGGCGGGCTTCTTAACTGTAACCTGCTCTAATCTTGCCAAGAAATCGGCAGTATCATCCTCTTCTTCTTGTTGAGCCTCTGCAGGCACCTGGATCTTCATTCTTTCCAACAGCCAGTCTGGAATGGTCGACTGTTCAATGCCATCCTCTACTTGAACCTCATCCTCATTAGGAACATCCATGACTTCCCTGAGAGCGGAAATCATTCCCTCCTCGAAGTCATTGTTCCGAGCTTCGATGTCATTGTCTGAACCCAAAATTTCTGTGCCTGTTGGTGACGCAGGCTCTTCATCATCTAGTTGAATAGGTTCATCATTTACTTCCTGAGCTGCAAGAGGTTCAAGCATCTCTATCAAGGAGTCGTCTATATTAGCCACCAACTCGTCAATATTCCTAGATGCTTGTGAACGAGAAGGCTCTCCCTTATGCTTCTTGGAAACAGGCTCAGCACTTGGCATTATTTCTTTTCTTTTATCTCCAATCCCGACCAAGTCTTGATGGGATGCCCCAACATTAGAAGAATATGACTCTGACTCACTCAGTAGGTCATATGTGAGCGTGATTCCTTTCTGTCTCAATTCCTGGGCATGATAATCAACCCACCACTGAGAGTACTTCGTCACTGGCCTCATTAGGGTGGCCAGGTCTGCGTGCTCTGGTTCTGACCATTTCACTGGAGGGAGAGGTCGGCTTTCCTCAAAGCGTGGCTGGACGTGGTTTCCATAATCTTGTAGCTGATCAGGCACTCGGCAGAACTCGATTGTTCTCATGAAATCCAAGGACATTCTGGACCACATTTTCCGCCTGACCTCATACTCATCGGCTGCATTTGCCCAGAAATCCTCCAATTCCTGTCTGTGCTTGTACTTCCTTCCTTCCACTGTCCGGATGTTGTGATGTGGGTCATAGTTGACCCTGGACTTGTAAGCCGTGAAAGGATACCACTGGATCTCCAATCTTGCACTTTCAGCTGCCTGTGCTGATGGACAATATTCCAACATATTCCCGATGAAGAATGGGAATGTGACGGACGCCTTCTTGGATGGCCTCTGAATATTCTGGTATACCTCCAACTGTCTCAAAACCTCGAGCAATATCATCCGATTGGTAGGATAGATAGGCAATTTATAGGGATTTCCAGTAAATCCCTGGATCCTGATATATGTGAATTTCGGGAACTGGATGAACCAAGACCCGTATTTACTGATAAGGCTTTTCGCTTCATGGCTCAGCCTCTGATGTATTCCTCCTTGAAGCTTTCTGGTAATGTGCATCAGGAATGCATCATGAACCCTCCTGAAGTGAGTCTTCTCCTTCAATTGGAGCTGAGGATAACAGTCGTAAGGCCTGAGCTCGTTCTCCCCGTTGCCAATTTTGCCCTTGCAGATCAATCCTGGATACTTGTACGATCTGGCCAACAGGTACACAACATATGAACTCATATGAAAAGACTTGGTCTCTTCGAGGTTGATCAGTTGCTCATGAAGGTTGTCACTTATCATCCGTGACCAGTTGAACATTTTGACTCCAGAGGTGATCTCATCTATAAAATAGTACATCCAGCTCTCGAAGAAGGCGCCCTGCGGGTTGCCAGCTATTCTGTTCAGCATCAGCACAATATCCCCAAAGTCTTCCTTGAAGTCCGTTCGGCGAGGCCTCTTGGGCAACTTCTTGATTGAAGGCTTTGGCTTGTCCATCCACACCTTGTTGACTGTTGTGGCACACAGATCTGGCTGACTATCATATAACCTTTTAGCTTCTTCCTTGGTCTTATAGACCGTTCTTGAATGCTCTGGGATGCCGAAGGTCTCCTGAATTGACACCTCTCCCAAGTGTGCCAAGACTCTTCCGTCGGGGGCGATAATTTGTCTCTTCTGGGCGTCATAATGGCGAGCACATTCCACCATTAACTCTGCACAATCCATTGCCGGTGGGAATCCAGCAGCTTGGAATATCCCGTTTCTGACCATCCGTCTAGCTATTGCTGTGGGAAGTCCCTTCTGCCCGTACACTCTTTTCTTGAATTCATCGAAATCAACGTGTCCGAGATCAGTGTCCATGACATTCTTCCACTTTGAGATGACCTTGGTCTCTTTCTGAGCACCTTTGTTGGCAAACTTCATTTTCAGCTTCTTTGACAATCCGCCTGCCGTGTCCGTCAACCTGCAGTCATAAAACTAACATTAATACAAAGACCTTTTTTTTAAATAATTAAATCTCGTGCCTTGGATTCGAAAATTGACTTTCAGCTGTTTAAATAATTAATTTGCTGCGAAAAAGCAAGCTGAAAGTAAATTGAATGAAGTTGAAAATTCTGCCAGAACTTCGTTGAGGTGAAAGTACATGAAAGAGATAGCAAATTTATTCGACCAAACACCAAACCTCAGTGAAGAACCATTGAATGCAAATCAGATTAAAAAATCTGATTTTTTTGAAAAGTGCGCCCCTCTTCAAGAAGAATTCAGCTTTGAATAAATCTCTTTCTTTTTCCCGCGAAAAATTCCTCAACATAACACTGCTTCTCTCTCTGGGAAAATTCGACTTTTCTTATCGTGGAATAATTGCGATAATTTGAGAAAAGATTAAATTTCTCTTGGTACGTATTAGCCAGAAAAATAGAGTTCTTTGAAACTCATTATAATCTTTGAAAGGATTGAATTCGATTCTAGCAAGGCGCCATATCCTTTTCTCGATCTTGATTTGTTTTATTTATCAAGCGAGGCAAGAAGTTTCCCTTTTATTTCCGACAAAGGTTGTCCGAGCATAAGAAAGCAAATCTTGAAAATTTGATTTTTATTTAATGTTTATCTTTGATTTTTTCAATTTTGAATAAACGTAAATATTTTAATTAAATTCATAAGCGGGTATTTAATTTTTCTTAATGGAATTTACATCTACTTTGGTATTATAGCATTTTATTTTCTTCAATTCACAAATGCAAATTTGAGAGTTTTTGTCCAAGGCATTTCAAATTTCCAAATAGTTGAAAATTAATTATTAAAATATTAAAAATATTTTAATTAAATCCAACCCATTCGTCTTGGACCCATGGCTATCTCGATTTTCCTCCATTTTTTCTTGGCTGAGAGTTTATTTTAGATTTCAATACTCAGTGAATCTATGAGCCAAAATTCCAAGCCATTCAGGTGTTTGGGAAATTTCATTGCGGATCCTTATTTCGCTTCTTGAGGCCCGAGGTTTTTAAGCTTAATTTTACTCTGCTTAAAGAGTCAAATATTCCCTTGCTTGGTCAATTTTTCTAAGCCCGAAATCCTTGTCAGAATGTGTATGTGTCTTCGTTGGGCGAATTTCCTTGACGTCTAACATATTCTTCCTCCTTCTGGCCAAGGACGATCCTTCCTTTCTCTTTGCCTTGTGCATTTTTCTTCGGTCGAAGTTGGCAATTTTTTAACATTTTCCATACTTAGGCAAATTTTATCTCTTTTCTACCTTTGTGTTAGGCACATTCCGTTTTATTCTTTGCCAAATCCTGATCATCTTTAGCACATGTCCTTTCAATCTTGGCATTTGTCTTCTCGAAAGTGTCACAATACTTGGCCAACGTCTTCATTTCTCATCCCTTAGCCTCTTCACTTAGGCAAGTATTTCGAACTTTTTCTTGGACTTGGCATTGACACTTAGCCAAAATCTTATCGTCTTATCATCTTAGGCGAACTTCCTTGACCTCTTGGACGAAGATCATGGATGTCTTTGATACTTTGCTAGCTCCTCCAAGTATATGGCGGACTTTGTAAGTCTTTAGGATGAACACCTTGGACGTCCCTCTAGTGGATGGCGGACTTCCTTAACACTTTAGCATTTGTTCTTATCACTTTATCCCTTTGGAAAGGATTTTCCACCTTTTAGGCTCTCATACTTAACCAAATTTCGAAATTCTCCTTAGCTGGGCGCCAACACTTAGCAAATATTTTGATTTTTCCTCACTTTCATGCCTAGGCGGACTTTCAATGGCTTTCAGCCAAGTCCCACCTTTCAAGGGCGGACTTCACAAGCACTTTGGACGAGTCTTCAAGCTTAAGGCGGACTTTGAAGGTCTTTAGCACATCAAGGGCGGACTTTATGACTCTTTTGGACGTCCCTCTTGGCAGATGGCGGACTTTGAGACCTCTTAGGACGAACCTCTTAGTGGATGGCGGACTTCCAAGGGGTCTAGGATGAAGATGGCGGACTTTGAAAGTCTTTAGGATATGCTTCTAGTGGATGGCGGACTTTAGATGATGCTTGGACAAGGATGGCGGACTTCTAAACTCTTTGGCACTTCCTTCCTTGCACATGGCGGACTTCATCAACCCTTTGGACATGCAGGGCGGACTTTGAGAGGTCTAAGGATGTGCCTCAAGATGCATGGGCGGACTTCCAAGGAATCAAGGATGGTCTTGGGCGGACTTCATGACTTCTTTGGATATCCTTCTTAGCTGCTGGGCGAGCCTCAAGACTTCCAAATTTTCATACACCTTCCTTCATCATTCTTTTATGGCGAATTCTCCAGATTTGAGCAGATTTCTCACAAACTTCACCATTTTTGAGTTGATTTTTATGATTTCAACCTCAGATCTGGTTGATTTTGAACTGGTTTTGACTGGTTTTTCCAGATTTTTGAACGTTTTCAGTCTGATTTTCATGCTTTTTACTTGTTTTTTTCCAGATTTTTCAAAAAAAATCAATTTTCTTCATTTTGATTTTCTGAGAGTTCTATTGGAGTTTTGAACTTGAGTCTTTTGAACTGGAGGACCCTTCTAAAATAGAAACTTTCAAAACTTTCAGAAATAGAAAAAGCAACCCTAAAATAGAGACCTCGTTTGGTCAGAAATGCTGCCAAAAATCAAAATCAAAAAGCAAACTTCCTAAAGTAGGAAGTCTGAGAATTGGCGAATTCGCGGTCGATCTTACGTCTCTTGGGCCCGGTAGCTTCCCATGAAAGCGTCTACGCCGGTCAAAGCATGGATTCTTGACTTATTTCGGGTGACTCACCGGCCAATGACTTGAAACTCTGCTTAAAATGATCTCTATTAACCCGTTGCAAGGAGGCAGACCCTAAAACTAGCGAGGGCAGGGGTCCCCATGTGTGATAGAATGTGTAAGGTCACAGCAAGTGGGTTGGAGCCTGAGATGTTGGTTGGAAATTTTGTGACTGTTCTGTTGGCATTACAAAATTGAGATTTCAACCACAGCACGTGAGTTTGAACTCTCCTAATTAAGGAAAGGCTCCCCCTTTAACTAAATAAAACTAAATGGATGGGACAGCAATCGTTCCTCTTGTTTCAGGAAAGATTACGTTCTTCTCTCTTCACAGAAAAGACACAGTAAATGTTACTAAACTTATTACAACAGCTATGCAGTGAAATTAAGAGAAAGGAAATAAAGTTTCCTGAAAGCACAAAGACTTTCGTTATTTCCTCCGGGACGGGAAAACAATTCGATAAGCACAAAGTCTTGAAGAATGAAATCCTATCAACCTTTTTCAGAACGATTACTTTATGGAAATATACAAGATAAAACAGCTCAAAGACTGTAATTACAATGTATCTTTAAACTACTCTTAAATGAGAAATACTTATGAGCACAAAGACTTATAATTCTTCTCTATTTCTAACACTAACTATGAATTCAATTCTCACATTTACAGCACAAAGTCTGCAAATATTTAAATCAAATCTCTTTTCAGCAATCTTCAACAATTCTCAAGTAATCACAATATAATAAAACAAGGATTCAGCTCAAAGTCTGAAATTCCAGCTTCTTGATATCACTTGAAAATTCACAATATTTCACTATAAAGCTCAAAGACTTTATGAGTACAAAATTCTGCAGAGTTTTCTTGCTTGCTAAAAAGATAAAAATATACAATAGACCCCTCAAGTATTTATAGGAGGAGGGTCTGGAGAAAAAGGTGGGAGGATCTCAACAAACTTGAGAAAATCTCTCAACCGATAACTAATTGCGATTGACTTATTCAAAATTACAATCCAAATTGTGATTTGTCTTGTAAGATTTTATATGTAATTACATTTTCGAAAATTGCAAGGAAAGAACACTTGCAATTGCAAAATTTGTTTTTACATATATATTGTCGAAAGTAAAATTACATAAAACAATCTAAAACTTTCAATCTGTTTCATTCCTATCCTTGAAAGATAAGAATTTGCTGATGATGGTCTTCAACTCGTTCGGATCTGGACCCAATGTGTTCTTGGCCACTGCAACTGTCTTCAAAATTACATCAAAGTATCTGATAGTCGCCAATCTATGCTCTTCATAATTAGTTTGCATTTTCTCAAGGATTGTTTGATGATTGACAAGCTTTTGAATCGAATCCATAGAAAATTGCTCTAATTCCATTTGTTGACGAAGACTAGCCGCCATTTCTGAAGTAACTGAATCAGCTTCAAGTAATTCATCCTCTTGATTTAAAACCATACATGAGATCTTCTCAAAGCTTGAAAGAATATCCTGCTGAACTTCATCATTCATCTCTAAAATTGGCCGGGGACTGTATGACCGGGTCGGACTTATTGGTGTTTTGTCGCCGGATTTCACCAAATTCTGCTGCGGCGGATGGGGACCCCGTTTCCGCCGGGGTACGCCAACCACTCGATCCTCGCTGGTGCAATCTTCTAAAGTGATTCCCATGAAAGCAGATCACTCGAAACCGGATAGGCTTGCTCATTTGCTTCGAACGCGAAATGTTGAATGCGCTCCAGTGGGCAGGATGGCGCACTCCATGAATCATTGTGCTGCGCGATGCTGGGCCAGCCAGCGGGCATTCAGGCTGGTGAGGATCGGCGCCTCCGGTGATCTTCATCGTTGGACTGGCTGACGGTGCCGCTGCGGTTTTCTTGCTTCAGGGATTAAGTCTCTCTTTACAATGTCAGAATTGTCACTGAACTCTGAGCATCCTGCATCATATTAGCGTGAGTCTGCTTACCCAATTCCACCCTCGTGAACCTGTAATCAGATACCTGCATTTCTTCATGCGGTTTATCAACTAAGGGCTCTGCAATTTCAACATATTTCATCCTGTTGCTGTCAACAAAAACCTGTGAGACTGTTTTAGCTTTCTTTGCAATCACTGGTTTTGATTTCTTCAATTTTCGGAAATCAAAAATATCAGGAGACACTGCCTGTTTCTTTCTCTTAGGAGCAATTGAATTTAGCCATGGAGGAAGATCCAAGGTTGTCACATCTGAAATGGCAACCGCGGTCTCAGTAGAAATAGCCTCAGTTTGAGATACAACAGAAATTCTTGAAGGTGCCTCAGTTTGTACAGCAACAATGTTTTGCTCAGAGGACAAATTGCAACTAGGATTGGCCATGAAACAATCAAAGTTCGTTACAGATGTATCAATTTCTGGAAGAGTTGTTTCTGACATGGCTGAAAAGATTGGATTGATATCAAAAATACTCTTGAAGTTAGTAGGCAAGTTCATCATGGGAGTATCCGTTACAGATGAAGACTGATGACAAGTCTCTTGTGTTGGAATAGAAGGAACAAAAACGGTAGAGAAGGAATCAACATCACTGTCGATAGGAGACAAAGGGGATATAGCTGATTCTGGTATTGGAGCCTCAATGTGAGGAGTTATCTCACTTAGGATAGTAGAGGTCTCATGAACCTTGTCTCCTTCTTGCTGATCTAATACCTGAATCTGCATTTCGTTGACTTCCTTACCCTTTAATGTTTCCCTATCCAATGGTTGTTCTGGAGCTCTGCTTACTTTCAGCTTGATTCTGGTACTTGAAGAGGAAGCTCCTTCTTTTGATTGTTCTCTGATTTCTGATTTCAATCCTCTAGGACCAGCTGGGTCATCTTCAGCTCTAACTTTGATTTTGATAGTCTTGACACCTATGCTTTTGAGCCAAGAATTGGTGTTCGCCAAGACTGATTGAAATCTATCAAAGATAGAGACGGATTCCTTTTGAGACCATTGAATTGTAGGAATGGGAGCATTAGCAACTCCCTGTTCTTCGTACTCAGGATCCAAAATCTGCTTATCATCAATCACTCCTTCCGGAATTAAAGTCAGATTTAGGTCAATTATTTGCTCCAAAGTCAGCCTGCAATAATCCATTTTATATACATCCTTTTCTGTACGGAGATCTGCCCAAATGTCCTCAATGCGGTGAACATGAGTGAAGGAGGCTCTTTTTATTTTATCCTTCATCCTTCTGTAATCAAAATCCACCCTAGCTTGGAATCTCTTCAATGTTATCTCCTGAAGTTCAGTTTCCATTGCTTTGGCTCTTGAAGAGGTTGTCAAAGAATACCTGCCAATTACCAATGGATTATGTGAAGAAATACCAATTCCAGACTTGTGTTGTGAAGCTTGACGTGAATGAACTGCCATCAATTGCCTTCCCAGCTCCATCAGAACGATCTTATCAGTTGGATATCTCGGGAGCATATAAGGTTGGTCTTCAAAACAGCCAACTCTCATATAGGTGAATGTTGGAAATTGAAGAAACAAGCAGCCATATTGATTTACCTTATTCCAAGCTGCATCTGATACCCTGTTATTTACCAACTCTTTGTCAAACAAACACATAAAATAACCAAAGAAGGCATCTTGTACCCTTCTATAATGCGCTCGACTTGGAATAAAAGTCAGCTGGTCATAATATTTCCATACAGGCACCAACGATCTGTCACCTTCAGGAGATAAGCCTGGAAAATGTCTCAAGGAAGCTGCTATGTAGACCAAATATGAATTCATATAGAAGGTCAGAGTGGTAGGAACCTGTGCAAGCTGTTCGCACAAACAGTCACTGATTATTTCTCCCCAGAAAATTGGATGTTGTGCTTTTCTAATGACAACCATGAACTTATACATCCAGCTTTCAAACATGTTAGAAACTTTCAACCCTACAATTCTGCTCAAAAGAGTGATCATGTCATTAACTTCTTCTATAAAATCAGACCGATACAACTTGGGCATACGGGTCGCACAAGGTCGTGATTTTAGAAGCCATTTAGAGTTGATGTGTTTAATACAATCACTCTTTTTCTGCTCAAAATGTCTGTGAGCACTCTTCAATGAAATCTCTGAATAAGTAGTTGCATCAGGTACTCTGAAAACCCTGTTGATTGTTTCAGCATCAAGTCTGATAACTACGTTGCCATCATCATCCTTAATTGTCCTGGATTGTCTATCAAAGCGTGCTGCACATGCAAGGACGAATTCTGGTTCAAGGGCAGCAACAGGAAAAGAAGCCACGAGATGGATATGACTTCTCAACAACTTTTGCATATCAGAAGACGTAGATTTCTCAGCCCTTTCAAGAAATTCAGACATATCAACATGCCCTATTTCTGTATCTTTGATCTCATCGATGTTTGAAACAACGTGAGATGGAGAGATCTCATTCTGATATTTGTCGAACTTATACTTCATCTTTTTGCCTGCTGGAGAAGTTGGTTCATCCGTCATTGAACAGGAATCTGCAAGACTGCGGTGAAAACCCCATAAGGTCAGCACATCATCAGCAACAACGTGAGTGGACATGGCGGAAATCAAACCCTAGAACAATGAAATGGATTTTGAAAGAAAGAGGGAAGGCGAATGAAGATGAATACGAAATGAATGGAATGGTGGCAGTCAAAAACAGCACGCCTCTTCTTGAAACAGCAAGATAAAGAGACCTTTGGCTTGGATTTGGAATTTCGTTCAAAAAGGTCAACTTTTGTGCTTTTTAAGGCAATTCGGGTTTTTGAATGACTTTGACAATTTCGGAACTTTTTGACACTTTAGCAATTTTGCTTTTTGCAATTTCGGGATTTTTATGAGCTTTGACAATTTTCACAAAGGCAATCGGGATTTTTATGAAATTTAACAATTTTCAAACTTTGCAATTTTAAAAATTGTTATTTTAATTACAAATCCCGAAATTGTATTTTTAGGCTAAAAACCCGAAATGAGCATTTATTTTTTTTTTAATTTTGTGGAAGATAATGATGGATATATGAAGTGGCGAAATGAAATGAAAGGAATGAGCATGATATGTGAAATTTTATTGCTGGAAATGAACAGTGAACAACGTATTTTCATCATAAGGCAGATTTAAATGGAAGTACGCATCATGTATGGAAGTGCGGAGGTATGTGAAATGAAATGGAAAAATCTCAATGAAATGGAGAAGACATGTAAATGTAAATGAGAAAAATGTATTTCTACATGAAGGCGAATGGAGGAAATATGGAGAAAACATGCTGGGCGAATGAAATGGTAAATGAAATGGAGAAAAACGGAGAGATAAGAATGTGTATATGAAAACGCGTTTCTAAATGAGGGCGAATGGAGGTAACATGATACAAATGTAGTTTTACAAAAATGCGTTTTAGTGTGAAGGCGAACTTTTCAGAAGAAAAACGCACTTTTGATAATGAACAGCAGCAAGATAAAACGCGTTTTATGAAAGACATTAAAAATACCAACAAACATATAAAAATAACCATGATGAAAGTGAAAAATGGAAGGAAAAACGCATAAAAATAAAAAACGCGTTTTGAAACAGTCAGAAAAACGTAAAACGTGATATGTAAAAGACAATAACATCGATAAATGACAGTAAAACATTGAAAGAAAGAGAGATAAGTGCGAATCATACCTGGAACAAGTTGTAATACGCGAAAATGCAGAGACAAAAACCCTAGACGCGTTGAAGAAGACAGAAAATGGCTATTTACTGGTAAAAGTCCGAATTTGAAGCATCAAGGTCGACCAAATCTCCATGAAATGAGGAAATAAATGCAAAGAACAATTCAACCAGCTTGAATCTAAGAAAAATCGGACTTTTCAGAAGATTTGACAATGTAAAATAACATCAAAATCATGAATCGGGTTTTTAAGAGGTCTTTACATGCCTTTTTTGCAAAATCGGGTTTTTTATGAACTTTGGCAATTTTGCTTTATGACCAATTCGCACTTTTCTGATAAAAAGACAACTTTCATTTTAACAAAATTGAACACTTATGAAAAATTCGGACTTTTTATGTCATTTAAGCAAAATCGGGTTTTTAAGGCACTTTAACAATTTTGCTTTTTTGTCAAAATAAAAGGACTTCAACAAAAATCGGGTTTTTATGATAACTTAAACAATTTCGGGTTTTTCAAACACTTTAGCAATTTTGCCGTAGAGTCTAAATTTCCCTATTTGCTGAGTTACTCAGAAAACCCGAATTTGGCCAAAAAGACATTAAAAACAAGTCAGAAATCGACGAAAACGGAAACATAAGGGGGAAAAAGGGTAGCCCAAAGGTTAATCAACTTGAAACAGAGATTTTCCACCCTTTGCACCTCGTAATGCGTGCCTTAGAGAAGAAAAATCTCAAGTTTTAAGAAAATTTTGATTGGTTACCTAAATTTTGAAACGAGTTAAAAATTTAGGATAACACAAGAAGAAGAGTAATCTATAATATATAAGCAATACTTTGCAATGGTTTTCTCCCACAAAGGTTTCCATGTAAATTAGTGTTCTCATTGTGTTCTTAATTTCTAGATCTTACTTTAATGTATTCATTGTGATTGGTTAAGTTTTGAAAAGTAAAAGATCGTTAGATATTGATTCACCCACCTCCCCACTCTCAATATCGTTGTGTGCTCATCGTCTTTAACATTAGCAAAGCTTAAACATGTAAATGATTCACTAATAATCTAACATTTCTTCTCACTTAAGATTTATCTCTAGTTGTAACACTGAATCATAGACAAGAATGTACGAATCTAATTCTACTTCATTTACTATTGGTGAATGATTTTAATGGGTGTGGAAGATCAAGATTCCTACTGACTGATGCTTTATTGGGTAAAAGGGTAATATCCAGCCATGACAAGCAAAGTATTATAAATAGCAACAAAGATATGATGTAAAATAAATATTTATACTTGATAATCCTTCTTTGAACTCAATGATATTCATCTACAACAAGTAGCAAACCATTACCTATATGGAGTATACAGTAGATTTAAATGTTGCGACATTTTCAAATACCCATTATAGCTACACTAGCAAATGTGGTGGACAAAATTTTACAAGAAGAGTCCCTGTCACACCTCTCACTCCAAAAAAAAATCCAAAATATCAACTAATCAATAAGACAATTTTTTACATACATCTACTACAGTAGCTACCTCTACAATGTACAGAGTAGCTCTAATGGTGGAAAAATTATCAAACATTGAAACCCTAGATTATTATGCATTGTGGCCAACAGAAACCCAAAAATCCAATACTTTGAATGAATGAAAAACTTGCATATATAGATTGACCACCTAGGAAATCGAGTAGTGAAGGAAAAAGCATGTGGATTTGGTATTCCAAAGGTTTCCCATCCTCTAGCCATCATCACGATAAATGCTTTGTACCAAAATTGCCTCTTTGGGATCCACAAACATCTAGAACAATGAGAAAACCATTCTCTATTCATTCATCATACCTTTGAACATTAATGACATGTGGATTCACATACAAGGTCAAAGAAAAATCCATTGAAACAACATCCTAGGATAGTGTATCAATCATCGAGTGCTACAATCTCAACCACTGCAATTAATTAAGATATGGGAAAAGCGTCATTTTCTCCTTTGGATCCATACCAACTACATAAAGAATAATTTTTGGGTACCATCAAATTTAATCTAGTAGTTGCAAGGTCAAATTAGGTCATTAATGAAGCTCTAGGTCACCCAAGAGAGTAGGTGGGATTCATAGTGGAAAATGGTAGGAATTTGGAACTTTCAAGGGTCAGACGGAACTCATACCACATGCCAAAGATCAAACCATTGGGGAATCGGGGTTGACCGAGAAGTCATGCCAAAAGGGATGAGGATCAAGGAGTCGAGAATACCTCTAAAGAGATACCAAGATAAGGGATGACCAAAAGTCCAACTTCGATTGGTGTTAACAAAGGAGCAACAAAGTTTTGTTATTTCAAGGAAGGAGGGAAATGGGTACTCAAGGATGGGAAACTCTGAGACTCTAGCGTGAAACACTTAAAAACAATTCAATGCGACAGATCAAAGTTTAGAGAGTGGAGATATAGGAGAATGGGTACCAAGGTGTGGGATGGATGAAGAAGTCGAAAAGTCCAAC
>VDFB02341987.1:0-62460 GCA_007258455.2 Sequoia sempervirens
AAGGCATTTGGCTTTGTATGGCTACCATTTTATGATGCTCAATCAATTCCATCATAGTAAGCTCATCTCTTTCCCTTTCTATCTATTTCTTTGTTTGGAAGAGGGGATTGCAAATTATAGAAAGAATTTGAGGAACCCTTTCTTACATGAGGACCGTTTAATGCTACTTATTGTGGATCATATTAAGGATAATTGTGTTATTGAGGCCCCTAGTCCTGTTAATTCTATCAAATTGAAGAAGAGGGAGAAGGGGAGTGGGAAATGCCAGATTGAGGATGTGGTTGAGAGTGCAGTTACTAAAATTGAGGAGTCTGATGCGTGGTCAGATGGTTACCACACAAACTTGGACTACACCCCTTCATTTGGTGGGAAGAAATGCTCTGCTAAAAAGGTGAAACCCTCCAACCTATGTGTTAAACGCAAAATTTAGGAGGATTGTGATAAAGAGGCTATGGAGGGTAAATGTAGTAGGAGGAAGGACAAGAAAAAAGGGCCGATGTGCTCTAAGGATGATGAGGAAAATATGTTGAAGGGTTTAGGGTTTAATCAGGTCAGTGAGGTGGCAAATTATGGGAATAAGGATTTGGGTCTTGGTGATGATGAGGGGGGCCCTACTTCTAGGAAAGTGAACAGTGTGGTGGACGTGGACAAGTCTCCTAATGTGTCGACTTCTAAAGATAAAGGACAAAGGTTGATTTTCCTGAAGGTTTTCAAGAAGATGATCTACCCTTGAGCTCCCATTAGGGGAGGGGATTATTCTAGGGTGCAATTGACTACACACAGGCCTCTGGTCTAGTTAAGGAAGGGGCTAATATTTCCTTTAATTTGCTTATGTGGCTGGTTCGGGAGGTTCAAGACCTCCATAACAAGCATGACATGATTGCTCGGTGTAATATTTCTACTCTCAGAAGCCTAAAGGAAAAGGATTCCATCTTCAATCTGGTGAAATCGATGAACTTCAGTCTAGGTCTTATGGTGGAGGACGTGGCCAATTTGAAGAGAGATTATGGTCTGAGGTTGTCAACACTGGAGAGGAACTCTTTGTTGCTGTGTAAAGACCTTAACACAGTTATCAACCTTAGCAAGGAGAAACTTGAATCCTCCGTTGGAGGGCTTGTGTTCCTAAATGAGAAGGTGAGGGAATGGACTAGAAGATCTCTATTTAGTGAGCTAGTGAACAAGAAGGTGGGGGAGGATGCTGATAACGAGATATAGGTTGCAGATTTGGGCACGGGGCTGAGTATTCACACTCGAAGCAAAACCAAGAAGTGCAAAACAATGCTGAGGCAAGACGTGGAGGAGATCATGGATATGCATGACAAAGTGATCTCTAAGGATTTGGAAGCAACCAGAATGCTTAAGGAATTTCTCTAAATGCTACTTGTTATGTTCTCTTTTTGTCTAGTTTTGTTGTTTTGGCTTGTCGTTATCTGCTGATGGGTTGTTGATTGTTCTGTAATCAACCTATTTTTTGGTGTTTGGTTGGGAAGCCAATTTTCTTTATCTTTGTTGTCTTTTCTCTTTTTTGTTCAAGGTTTCAGGGACCCTTCAAAACATGTTTATTGCTAATAAAAAATAAATGCAATGTACAATTTAACAAATGTGATGCATAGTTTAACAAATACATTGCAAAATTGAACAAATGTGGTGCATTGTGTTGCAGACGTAAAAAATCAAATTTTTCAACTAAAAAATGCTATCCCGCACCAAAATATGGAGTATAATATATGAAAATTTGTCCCTCAACCCTTTCAGACACAATTGTGATGTTTATTTTCCCTCAAGAGGCTCCTAAAAGTAAGATTTTCAAGATTTTTAAAAGCAGCTGCAACCTCAAGACAAAAAAACCAAATACTCCCAAACAAAAAATGCTAATCAAGAGGGTTAGTATTTCATGTCAAGTTCACCAATTTGTAGATAGGGAAAAATTGGGGGAAAAACATGAATCATTAATAGCAACTACAAAACTATCTAAATTCAAGCCATAATGTCCCTAATCTAATAATGAAGCACAAATGACAATAGAAATCACAATAATGAATCAATGATACCTCAAATCCAAAGCCAAAGTTGATTCTCCTCCATTGCTCTTCTTAATTTTGCTTGTTTGCTCTCAAATATGTAGTGTGCAATATTTGCAATAAGCTCAATATGGATGATTGATAGCAAGATCTCAAAGATAGTAGGACAACAAAACTTCAAAAGATTGAGGTTATCAGTGAAATGGAATTGAAAGCTTGCTTTTATAGAAATCCCATTTCAAATGAAGGGTGAGGATTGAATGATGAGGTATGATGATCAATGGATGAGATTAATTGAGAAGAAAAGAGATAAGGATGGAAAGGATAGACTGTGATCCAAGAAATTAGGTGAGAAATAAGGCTTGAATAAGAATGAATAAATTAAATAATTTCCACAATTATTTAATTTAGGAGAGGGTTTATGAATAATTAAATAATTAAAAATAATTATTTAATTATAGAAGAAAAGAGCGAAATGAAATATTAAATAATTAGAAATAATTATTTAATAATAGATGGAGGGGAATGGTAAATAAGTAAATAATTAGATACAATTATTTAATCATAGAGGAGAGAAAATGATAAATAAATAAATAAATAAAAACTTATTTAATTATAGAAGAAAAGACTAAATGAATAATTAAATAATTAAAAATAATTATTTAATTATAGAAGAAAGGAGGGAAATAAAATATTAAATAATGGGAAACAATTATTTAATAATAGATGGAGAGAAATGGTAAATAATTAAATAATTAGAAATAATTATTTAATTATAGAGGAGAGGAAATGATAAATAATTAAATAAATAAATAAATATTTAATTATAGAAGAAAAGGTTAAATGAATAATTAAATAATTAAAAATATTTTTCTAATTATAGAAGAAAGGAGGGAAAATGAAATGAATAATTAAATAAATAACAATTTACTTAATTATAGATGAGAAAAGAGATTAATTATTGGCGCAATTAAAAATAATTTAAAATTTATTTAATTAATCTAAAGAAAAATAAAGATAAAATGAATTAATTAAATAATTCAAACTATAAGGTAGGGGTTAGAATCCAAATCCAAATAGCAAAGATAATCTCAACCACTCTATTAGATCTAAGCTAAAAACTCAAATCTAAGCAAGAAAGAACAAAGAAGCAAAGGAGATCAAACAACTATCAAAGCTATACTAAACCCCATGCTCAAACTTGATTCACCTCTCTTGCATCTCCTCAAATATGCTTTTGTAAACTTGCCCTCAATTCGAAGTGTTTGAATACCTGCAAGTGACAATGACAAAGTAGTAAGAATGTTGGAGATATGTGGCTGTAACAAGAAAAAATGGAAGAGAAGACCTTCTTTTATAAAAAAATATTTCTAACAAACGGACAAGTTCGATCTTCTAGAAAGATGGAAAGATCAACGGTGGATGATTCATGCACCACAAAGTAGTGGGCTAGGGATGGCTAAGGATAGATGGTCAAGATTGAAAGAAGACCAGAGAGAATCAACGGCCAAGATTTGAAATGAGAAAGTGGAGGGAAAATGGAGGAATTAAATTCATGAGAAGAGCATCTTTGACCAGATTTTAAATTTGGTAAAAGATAATCGAGGAATAAATAATCATTTTAGATTATTTATTTATGGAGGAAGGGAAAATGAATATTTAATTTAAATATTCATGCAACCGTTTAAATTAAATATAGAAGCAAATGGAAAAAGGGAATTAAATAATTAAGTTAGATTAATTATTTAATAAAGGGAAAGTGGAGAGAGGGAGTTAAATAATTTAAATAATTATTTAACCAAGGAAGGATGAAAAGGATTAATGAATAGACAAATAATTATTTAACTATAGACGAATAATGATAAGCAAACAATTAAATAAATGATAATTTATTTAATTATAGAGGGAAAGGGTGTTAGTGACGCAATATTATTTAATTGATCAAAGGAGAACAAAGACCACGAAAATGAATTAATTAAATTTTATTAACATTATTTAGTTAATAGAGGAATGTGATCAAAGAAAATAATTAAATAATTATGTAGGGGAGAAGACCAAGACAATGGAAAAATGAGGCTCACAAACCAAGACATTTTTCAATGTCTACACAAGCTAATTTAAACAATAGAAGAATATGACATTAAGAAATAATTAAATAATTAAAATTATTTAATTATGTAGGAAGGATGCAAATTAGTGAGAAAATGTTGCTTGCAAGCTCTAGGCATTTTTAGTGTCTACAAGGGGAAATAACTTAATTTGCTACTGATGTTGCAAGTACCTTCGACTTAACACTATAATTGTTAATTGCTAAACCTGAACTCTGCAATTTCACTAGCACTTATGATTCTTAGTTCTAACTACTTGACTCACTCCGAAGGACGACTCAATGATGCATTACAAAACTTAAATCTTGAGACTGAACATCATTCTTTTGCATGTAATGAAGAATCTATTGAAATGAATGCAATAATGTAAACATATAAATTAACAACAAAAAATAAGGTGGGTGAATAGTACCTTGAGTGGCCTTTGCTCAAGTTTTTGTACCCACAAAAGAAACCAAATATGTGCTACTTGATTCAACTAATCATAACAGTAAATTGGAACATCTTTATTGCATATAACTGAACTCTACAATCTGACAAGAATCCTCACATATTTCTTTCATGAACGCATAACAGAAAACTAACAAAGATATTGTTTGTGAAATAAATCTATAATTATCAAAACATATCTTCCAACTAGATATGCTTCTCAACCACCTATCCAAATACATAGGTTCAGGAGGAGTTTTATTTTCATAAGGACTAAAATCAAAAATTAAATGAAGATGTCCACTCTCCTTCAAAATAGAGAGAGACAAAGTCTTTGCACTTAAAACTATAACTGAAAAAGAGAGAAGAAGACAAATAGGTTTGCTACTTTGTTTTAACGGCATGATAGAGACGTTCTTTGTGCAAACAGTCACGTTTGTTTCCTAATTACTGCAAACTTTTTCTTTCCTCCATCATCTTATTGAATGCATTGATGACTCACAACTAACCACTCCAATGATCACTTCCATCATTTCTACAATTGTCATGTTTCTAGCATTATTGGAATCTCCCCTACAATCGACCTGGAATCCTTTGGTTACAGGTTGAGTTCTCCAGTTGTTGTGGGTTGCAATACTTCTAGTTGTAAGGAGTTAGTTTCATCTAAAGCATGCATACCATTAACAATCATGAATTAAACACATATTCATATTAAATTTCATACGCATTCACACATTCATCCATGCAAACATCATCATATCATAATCATATTCCCACTCATCAAAGTTTGTTTTGGATGGCATAAAATATATAAAAGGTATATAAGTTTAGGAACGTATATGAAATAAGCAACTTAAAGTGTTTAAAAGATATGAACTAAACAAGAGAAAACTAGCTATTAATCAAGCTCATCACTATATAGATGAAGCAATGTTTGGTTATTCATTTCAAACCTAACCGCCCCTATTATTTAGTGTTTTATAGATTTTAGAGAGGAAAATAAGAGGTGAGTTATTGGGTTGTAAGGCCAGGTATAGGTTGTACCTCTTCTAGGAGGGTGTGTGAGCTTCCTAGGGGGAATTTCCCCTCATTTCCAATCTTTTTATGCTCCATGGGTGGTGCCTAGACCTATCAAGACCCTTGCAATAAATTTGGATTTGCACCTTGTTATTTGGAGTGATTTCTAGGGGGTCATGCCATTGAGCTACTTGTTGCAATTGTGTTTCAGACCTGTTGCAACTACGTTTTAGACTTGCTACAACTAAGTTTCAAACTTATATCAAACCTTTGTTTGCCACATTCTTGAGGTATATTTTCTATCACATTTATGGGTGGATTTTTTCCTAAATTAGGGGCTCATTTGGGGTTTTTTTATCAACTTCATAGTTGTAACAACAAATATCTATTCAAGATTTGAAATAAATCGTAAGAGCTCTCAATGTAACACGAGGTAGTAGCACCACCAGTGATCTTGCTCTTGATTTCTTGTTGTTACTTACCCCACTGTATAAGTGGTTTTATTACTCACCCCACTAAATAAGTGGCTTTGACACTCACTCACCACTGAAAATTGGAATATTTTATTTTACACTTTATTATTGTACCAGCTTTCCCACTACAAAGTGGACGTGTTCGGCTAGCCCCACTAGATAAGTGGTTGTTACTTTTAGTAACTTTATTTTTAAGTAAAATTTGTGAAGGGAAAAAGGGGCATCCTAGAAAGCCATATAGGATCAGTATGTGCCTTCAGTAACATTCATTTAATTTAGGAACCTCAAAAACATATACTACTATGCCTTAAAGAAAAAATTGGCATAATTACTTTCCCATTGTTAATTATTAAAGGAAAGAGGTTGCAATTAAGTTTTAGATATTTTAAGATCAAGTAGTTTCAATAGCATTACATGATACACATAATTAAAGAAGAAAAATAAAGATAGAAGAGAACGAACACATAAATTTGCATGGGGAAAACCCTTTTGAGTAAAAAACCACACTCCAAAACCATAGAGCCAATATATTATTCAGTAACAGAAGTAGTCACAATACATTCTCCAAGATCAAGGCCATTACATGAGATATACATCTTGTTCCATCTCTAGCAAAATTTTGGTAGCATAATCCCTGTGAATAACACTCTCCTCACCTAACTCCTCTAGCAAAATACCAATATATAGAGTATACATTACCCAAGATATAAGTTTCCTCAAACCCACGCCTATGCATGAACATGCAACATGAAAGGCACCACATGCAAAAGCATGCAACTTGCACATGCAAAAAAAAACCTATAAAAATTTTGGGCATCCATATTCCAAGTTAACTCAACTAGGAATAGAAACTACATCCATGCACATCTCCCCTTGCAGATAGTAACTTCCAATTTTGAATTTTCAAAGTGGATGCCAAATTCCACAAAAGTAGGAACATGTCATAGTTAACTCAACATGCCTTGACACATGTCACCTTTGTGCAACTCCAAGAAGTTTTTACAAACTTCTCTCTCCAAATGAGCGCCCAAGTGGCAAGTGTCACTATGGCGCACCTCCATGAAGTAGGCACAAGCAACACTGCTTCCATGAAGCACCTAGGTGACAAGTAGCACTCCATCGAGCTCCACACCTTGCATGTAGGATGTAACTCTCCCTGATAGGTCCAACAAAGTGCTATGACAACTATTATAGTTGAAAACTTAGGATATATCAATATTTGCACAAATATTTATCCCAAAAATAATGTGAGGACTCAAAAGTTAAGACACCTTAATCCCGACATTCTCCCACTTGTCAAAGACCTACCAAGAGTTCATGGAATCAACAAGATTTAACTGCTAAGAGTCAAACCAATGAAAACAAATCACCACAACCGCATGCAATCACATGAATCTCAAACAATTTTCTCATGCTCTAATCAAGATATCTACAACAACATCTAATATTTCCACCATCTCAAGCAATAGTTCTTGCCATCCTCCAAAGGAAAGGAACAATCCATGGTGTATATGCTCCAACCTAAAAACGCAAGCATAAAATCTAACCGGTAGCAAAGACTACAAGATACTGACATAACTTTACTATGGTCATGAGCTAAATATAATCTCAACCAACTCCAAGCCTATAACTATAACACAATTTTGAAGCTAAAGAATCCTCTAGAGAACAAGATAAACCATCAACTAGAACAACAACCAAAATGGGTTGCCCTCATCTAAATGATAAACCCACGAGACTGGAAATAACACCCACAACAAATAGTAATCCATCGAATCTACCATACCTCAAAGGTATCCACAACATCAGAAAACTCATGCCAACAACATATCCAACTCGTCAACCACAATCACAAGCTCTATGTTTCAAAATAGTTGATGAAGACAAACACATCTAGGAACTCCCATTGCATGGGTAATGTCTAGTCTGAAAAGACATCTAGGCACACCAAGTCTACCAATAGCACCACATAGAGGATGTATCCATGCAGTATCAAGAACCATCCACAAGGACATGCACAACCTGCAACCAAAATATCATTGCAAGTACATCTCTCACCACAAGTCTCCAAAGCTCTCCAGTGTTCTCCACATTTGATAAAAGGGTAAAGATAAAGGAACCTACATGTCATCACCCAAAACCAAGTGAAAACACATGACCACAAACCAATGACCACCATACCTATGCACATGATCTCAACTCCAACATCATGTGAATTCAAACATCCAGGAAGAAAATGAAGACCAAAGAGAGAAAATTCACACATCATACACACATAGAATTTCCTTCTACATACACCTCTAAATGCTCAACTATGTCAAGTATGATCTCCTCCACTACCCCAAAAGAAAAGCCTCAACAACACCCATCCTGTTCAATCTCCAAGATCAAACACAATATATGAATCGTGTAATCACATGGATGTAAGCTTCTCAAGAGAAGACCAAACTAAGTCCATTTCCTATATCAAAAAATCAGCCCACTACCATCTCCTAAACTCCTCATAAATGGCATCACAATTTCAACTCATATGCTCAAGGAGATATCCATGTTGAACATCTCTCATAATGAATCCTCAAGAACTATCTAACCATAGCTCAAGATCCATATCTATGAAATATAAGCATAACACCTAAGAGGACCAAAGGGCTATGCATCTCAAGTGAGAAACTATCGAGTAGACTAGGAGTGGGGAATGAGAATGCTACTCCAAGATATTCAAGTCATCGTGACTCATCTAAGAGCAATCTCCTTATAGGTCTATCATGAACTCGTGTCCATGTCCAGGTGAAAATCTCCTCAGACTTCCTGCTAAGATCTCATCAAGAGTACTCATCTTAACAAACAACGTCACCCACGTCTCCATGCATCCATGCACACTAACAACTAATCAACTCATGCTAAGCTCCAAATACAAACATTGCACTCTCATGAAGCTATCAAGCACATGACTAATGTACTAAAAACATAGAGAAATTTCCAAATCATTGTCAAAGTTCCAATTGTAGTCAAGAACCTATCATGACATCATCATCTAAACAATATCATGCCAACACTTTAATGTGTAATCAAGAACCCATCATGGCACAACACTAGAACCCATCCTCTCAATAGAGGATCACCATCTCCTCTAAGGAGATCACATGCTCCAAGTGACCAAACCATGGTCTCAAGAGCAATGTAATATGCCAAAACTCTAATGCACCATCAAGAGTATACTATGGCATACCAACAACATACTCTAAACCAACTTCACCCATTAGAGGATTATCGACACCCCCAACCAAAGACTCCAAGAGTCCTCCATGGTTGTAAAGAGTCACACATCTTTAATCTCATGAAGATGACCATCTCCAAATAGTGTCCATGTAAATGTGAAAGAAACATTCTGCAACAACATGATCTAAGAGCTCCTCCTAGTAACATTTGTAACACTAAATAAGATAATCCATCACCAAGTGATGAATCCAAAGTCATTGCTAAAGCTCCCACTAAACAATGATATCAAGCTCTACAATCATCATGACTCATCCACATCCTAATCTAAAGATCCTCCAAGTCCACACACCCACATATCCATCTAGCAATAATATCAAGTGGCACCATGATCCCCAAAGCAAGGAAATACACCATCACTAACACAACAACTCACACAAAACAATGTATCCAAGCTATCCATGACATCATGATAAAAAAATGCTACAGGTCCCTATAGTTGACTATCTAGATACTCAACACCATCCATCCTCTCATCCCAAAGCAACAAACCAATGCACAAATGACCACAGACAAGGTCAACTGATATAGTCTGAAAAAAAAGTAAAACAACCTCATGGATATAGATAGTCCACATCTAAGTTCTGCCACTGCAATAAAAAAGGTGGCCTACCCACATGACTGTATAACTCATAAATCCAATAAATGTTACATGCAAACCCATCATCACACTAGTAAATAACAAACTAAGATATAAAAGAAGATATCATGTAGCTTTTCATGACTTAAACACCAGATCATCAACAAATCTAATTTTCCAAACAAAACCACAACACAAGCACCATAGTCTAGGAACCCTCCAAGCATTCACCGCAAAAATGTTGAGTGACTAATCACATGTCAACATCTCCATACAAAGAAGATTTGGTATCTCCTCAAACCATGCATGAAGCATGCATGCAAAGCTACAACTATCTTACATCTAGAATCATCTAAAGACCATGAACTAGAAAATAGTTATCTACAGATGTACAAAAATGCAAGTTTTTCTTGATTGTGGAAAAACTGCAAAACCAATGTGTTTTCCAACACACATACAAATTCACATCCACTTATCATCTAGAAGACCTAAATGTCAGAGAGAAATAATAAAAATTAATCCAAAATAATGGATTATCATGAATATGCATCACCATGGACTTTTGATAGAAAATCCACAAAACCCTCAGATCCAAGGAACTTGAATATGATCCATGCAAGTGCAAACAACCATTAGGAAGGTAGGGGTCTAAGAACTCTAGGCCCATTTGTAGGCCAACTCCACCACCACCATGTACATGCATCTGAGAGAGAGAGAGAGAGATAGGATATTCCAAAATATCTTAGATCATCTAATGATCAACTTCATAGCCTACATGAATTTTGGTTTATTCAAATAATTCCTTCCAATGTCAAGGGCTAAAACTAAGCACCCAAAATATGCACACCAAACTGAATTCATAACAACATGAGTCTCTCCATATGACCAGGGAGCCCATCTCAAACACGCAATATGTAAAACCTACTACGCACGACCATATAATGGAAAATTATAACCACCATTTAAAAGGTTTATTCAGTTGTCTAACCAAGAGCTCTAGATCAACATCATTTCAATGCGATCAACTCCACTTCTTTCTATCTTAACCATCCTTCTTCATGCCTGATATTTCCAAAAACTAACACAACTGCAATTCTTTCACTTTTCAAAGGATTAAGAATCAATCCATTCCTTTTGCTCAAATTCCCTCAAGCCTCCAAGGCTAAGGAATCACCAAAAGAAATACCTAGAACTCCAAACACCACATGCATCACCATGCGAGCACATACAAGTGACATGCAAGCCCATGCAACACACATGAAAATGCATGCAACTTACATACATGCACATGCAAATCTAAAACTGAGCTTTGATACCAATTTGAAGGGAAAAAGGGGCATCCTAGAAATCCATCTAGGATTAGTATGTGCCTTTAGTAACATTCATTTAATTTAGGAACCTCAAAAGCATAAACTACTATGCCTTAAAGTGGAGCTTGACATAGTTATTTTCCCATTGTTAATTCTTAAAGGAAAGAGGTTGCAATTAATTTTAAAATCTTTTCAAATCAAGGAGAAAATATTTTCATATCAAGTAGTTTCAATAGCATTACAAGACACACAAAACTAAACAAGAAGAATAAAACATAAGAGAACGAACACACATCTTTATGTGGAGAAAACCATTTTGATTAAAAAAACCCCACACTCCAAAACCACAGAGCCAATATATTATTTAGTAATTTAAGTAGTTACAATACATTCTTCAAGCTCAAGGCCATTACAGGAGATTTACATCTTGTTCCATCTCTAGCAAAATTTCAGCAGTATAGCCCCTATGAATAACACTCTTCTCACCTGACTCCTCTAGCAAAACGCCTATATATAGAGAGTATACAGTGCTCAGGATAGAATTTTCCTCAAACCCATGCCCATGCATGAATATGCAACATGAAAGGCACCACATGAAAAAGCATGCAACATGCACTTACAAAAAAGTACCTGTCAAAAATTTGGGCATCCACATTCCAAGTTAACTCAACTAAGAATAGAAAGTGCATCCATGCACAACTCCCCTTGCAAATAGTAACTTCCAATCTTGAATTTTCAAAGTGGATGCCAACTTCCACAAAAGTAGGAACATGCCATAGTTAACATGCCTTGACACATGTCACCTTCGTGCAACTTTGAGAAGTTTTTTCAAACTTCTCTCTCCAAATAAGCACCAAAGTGACAAGTGTCACTATGGTGCACCTCCATGAAGTAGGCACACACAACAATGCTTCCATGAAGAGCCTAGGTGACAAGTAGCACTCCGTCAAGCTCTACACCTTGCATGTAGGATATAACTCTCCTTGACGAGTCCCACAAAGTGATATGACAACTTTTATAGTTGGAAACTTAGGATATATCAATATTTGCATAAATATTTATCCCAAAAGTAATACTAGGACTAAAAGGTTGAGACACCTTAATCCCAACAATTTGTAATCCTATACACTGTATGCTTTCACCTCACCCACATTGGGAAATTATTGATTAGAAAGTGGAAAGGAAGTTGCTTGGAATTACATTTTGTTTTTGAGCTAACAATTTTTTTTTAAATAAAAAAGGGTGGTTATTACAACTTATTAGGTTGACAAGAATATGAAGAGGTGGAAAATTTATCATCATTAAAATAATCGTATGAATATTATCTATTCATGCATGGACTTCTTCCTTTGAATACACCTTTTATTCTTGGAAAACCTCTTGATCTTAAAGATTTTTTCATCATGACTGTAGGAATCACTTCATTTGCACTAGATCAAAAGAAATTGTTATCTACTTCTTGTAGATCATTTGCTAGATCATCTATTGATTGAACTCTGCATCATTATATTCTTCAATAAAAGGTTCATAAATGTTATCTTGCATATAAATATCTTCATCTTCATCTACTGAATCCCACCACACTTCTACATTTGAGGAGTAAATTGCTTTAACTATAGATTTTTACAAGAATATTGAGGAACTTTAGGACTCGGTTTATTGTAAATATAGTAGATAATTTTTTTATTAGATTTGTGAAGTGTTGTAGTGATGCAAATATTAGTGCTTTAGAGCATAGGAATGCTTGCAAGAGAAAGAACAACATTGATAAGATAACTTACACTTCTTATATTATTTTTTATTGGCTTTGCTACTATCCTTTGTTAAAGGATTATAACCATAGGTATTGGTTTCAAGTTTCATAGGAGATATCCTTTTAGCTTGATGCTTTGTAAATTTTTGGACATTTTTGCATTTATTAATAAACCGAAGTACATGACTTGAGTATATTAAATGACGTCATTGATGGGAGTATCTTGTAGAGAAAGACCTCTCAATGTAAATATTCAATTACTTTGTCAAAAAGGTGATATGGAAGGCCTTCTAAATATTTAAGTTTAGAAAAATGTTGCTTACTTTATTCCATATCATATAAGAATATTCTAATATGGTTAGAATATTATTCAAAATATCGAAGGTCACAACATTTCATCTACAGAACTATTTTTAATTACCTTTATTTTTAACGAGTATTCTCTTGACAAAATTCATCAATCGGTAAATTGAGAAAATATTGAACATGATTTTCTTGGACATAGACTTGATTCTCAATTTTTATCTTTTGATATACCTAGGAATCTTTTCTTTTGTTTGTCTTTCAATGCCACCAGTTATGATTAATTCACCACAAATATTGTACAACTAGTCTAATTTTAACTCTTAATGATACCTAGGAAATTGTTCTTACATAACAAATAATGTGTGCTTATTAATACTTTTAGAAATATTTTTATGAACTTGTAGTGTTATTTTTTCTCATAAAGAAGAGGGTATTAGAGCATATGATTTTTTCTATCTTCATCTTTTAACTATTCTAAGTATTATGTTAGCTCTTCAATTTTCCTATCTACTTGGTCAAATTGAGTAAGGACTGGTGCAAATTCATCTCCAATCTTATGGATATTATTAAAATTTAATTATATTTAACTAGAATATTAGAAATTTATCATTTTCCTTATATATTTGATTGTCTTTTTCTCTAATGAAATTATATTTGAAGTGTTGGAAAATGTACTCCTTTACATTTTCACACTATGTTTGGGTCTCTTTAATTAATTGGACTTAATTAAGCTTCTAATGACCTAAATTATGCATCTTTAAGCCTTATTATTCTTGTTTTTCGAAAGGGGAACCCACATTAAACAAATGCTACTATTACTTTAAACACCTTGGAAATTGTGTGTCTTGGATTTAGGTCCCAGGACCCATTTGGGTCCTCCTTAGGTCCTAGATCCCAATTTTTAATATGTTTTTGGTGGCATTTTAATAATTCAAATTCAAGTTTCAAATGTCGGCTTGTGGAATCTAATTTTTGAGAAATTAAATAAACACCTATAAATACAGTTATTTGATCAATTCAACATCAAGAATCAAGAGGCAAATTTCACAAGAGAAAATATTATTGTCAAGAGCATTGAAGAGCATATTTATCAAGAATCTACAACAACAATCAAGATCATATCATAATGTCAAAGTTATTTGCATTCATATTATGTTTTGGAGCTAACATTGTGATATAGGTTTCAAGCATTCAAGTGTCAAATCAAGCTATCATTCAAGAAAGATCCAATCTTTAGAGTGATGTGTTGGACTTTAGTCCTCTAAGGGTAGTCATTGAAGGTTTGGTGAGTTGTGACATAGATTAGTTCATTCATCAATCCTTGTCATTTATCATTATCTTTCATTATCAAGGTTTAATTACCAAATTGGGGTTTGACCAAGGAAAACCCCTATATCCACCCAAAACAAACATTTTTACCTCTATTTGTGTTTGCAGATTTGTAGGTGAAGAAGGGTTGAAGATTGATCAAAAGTGCAATTTTACAAAGTTGTCAAAGTTGTCAAGCCATAGAAACTCATTTGCAAAATTTATTTATGACTTTTTGGTAGTGGAATCTAGAGGAATCGGGAATTAGAGGACTGTGAAATCAGATTTTGGAACCCTTCTCAGAGACCCATTTACCCTAGGGCGGATCTATCCCAACAAGACACTCAACAACCACTTTTGGTGACAGGTACACATCCTTTTAACCTTCTTAGATCTACCAAAAGATTGTAGTTTATGTTTATACCATGCTTTAAATTAGCATTTCAAGTTTTACATTGCATAATTGAGTTCATTAAGCATTTTATTTTTATCTCCCCAAAGTGCATTTCAGTCATATTTGTCATTTTCTGTCATAAGGGAAACAGTAGATCCCCTAATAGGGTTGACTCACCTTTTGGGGTGAAATTCAATCCTATCCTTTGGAAGATCTCTTTTCCTAATGAAATTAGGAGGAAGATAGGCACATCATCCTTATTCATCTCATTTAAAACCCTATTATTCTTTGTTTCAATATTATGAGTATCTACAACATAGTTTCCAACTTTATGAACTTTCTTATCTAAAGTATCTATGACACTTTTAATGTAAAAAACACCTTTGCATAGATCATCCATATTTCTTGTAGATGATCACAAAATCTAAAAATGTAATTTATAAGCCTAAAATCCAATGAAGGCTCTTTTTCATCAGGCTTTGAGGGTTGAAAAGAATATTGAAACCTAGAAATTTATTCATCTATTATTTGGTAAGATGCCCTTAAAAGAGGCCATCTTCCACATTTATACATAAAAACTTCTACTTCCTTATACCATGTAAGTGCATCTTCTCTAGGTAAGGTTTGGGCCATATCATAGAAAGGGTGTTCATTCATTATTTATTTCCTAGAGGGATTTGGGCCTTGATTAATATGTTCATATTCAATTTGTACCATAATACTATATCTTAAGTGGCTAGAAGAAGAATTGAAAGAAGACCCGACATAATGGAATGAGTCTTTAAAAGGGTTTGTACTAAGCTATCATGAAGATAGGCTTCTAGGCACAATATTATTTTGATTTCCTTGTACTTCATGCACAAGCTTAGTAACTTCTAAAATTTTGGATGCTACATTTCTCGTCCAGTCAATTCTCTATCCCATAAGGACATCAATTGTATTGATATGTCCCTTCTAAAGTTGGGATTCTCCATTTAAGGTTTTGGCATAAGGTAGGTTTTCTAGAATTCTTGGATGATTAGTATTGGTCATGGAATACTGAACTTGAATCTTTTGAACACATTTAAACCATAGATAGAGGATAATATTCCTTGATGATCAAGTGAATGATGCTTTACTTTAAAGCATCCATGATCACAAGCAACTACTATAGGATCTGGGTAAAAGGTAAAGCATACAAAGTTTTTGATATTTGACAAACATGCTCATACTAGATTTTATGACAATCACATAGAGACAAATATACAACTTAACAAGTTAAATATTTTTTGGAACACAAGACCCTAATAGACAATGATACCTCCAAAATGTACCAAGTTTACATCCTTATGTTTCCTTATATATTCTATTTATTTTTTATGAAATAGAAAGATCATTTTGGTCTATTTTTTTACTAGGATCCAACTCTAGGGTTAACCTTAATTTAAGGAGTAAAAAAATGTTTAAAACTAGATCTAGACACAAAATCATTCAATGGATTAGGATCCAATGCACTTTTCTTAAATCCACTCTTAAATTTCAATACAAGAGGTTTATATGCACTTATAGTTCTTGTAATGACTTCTTCAAAAGTGTCAATCTCCACAATTTCTTCAATCTTTAGATGAGATTTAGTTGGTTGTATATGAGGTAACTTGAACAATCCTTCAATACTTGCTTCATTCTCTTTCTGCACCATTAGTAGATCCAAAGAATTCAGACAAGAAGTTATTAGGCAAGATTTGGGATAACTTATAATGGTTTTACAAGAGAACAAAAGTCACAATTTTTTTTAATCAAACAAAATTATGAAAAAAAAAATGATATTTAAAAATGACATGAAAGAGATCAATATCAACTCATAAGAGTAACCTGATAGTGCTCAACACTTCACTAAACCTAGATATATATCTTATACAATCTTACTAATATGAATGGGAAGATAGATGTCAAGAACTTATAATGGCTTTGATACCATTATAATATATGAGGTCATGCAACTATAAAGAAGTGCGTAGAAAGAGTGATGGATGTTGACAACTGAATGGTTACAACTTTTGAATATTAATAAACCAAACCAATATTACATAATATAACAATATTGAAGACCATATTCTTTTTGATACTCAAGATTACTCTAGGTGCATAAGTAGAGCATATTCAAATATTTGCATATTTGTGAAATCTACTAAGGATTATTAACCAAAAGATGCCCATTATGCTTTCAAGAGGGATTATTTATAGGAATAAACAAACCTTTCTAACATGTAAAAAGGAATCATATCAACATTACTAAGTAAATCAATTATAAGAAGGAGGTTTATTGAAAAAAAAATATGGTTGATAGTGAATGTACTTGTATAATAAAGTTATATGATCAAATAATATGTATTATTCCCATTATTTGATCAAGTCAAGTTGTTGGGACCCATATTTGCATTGTGTGCTTCTTCCTAAGTTGTACTTAAGGGGGTGCTAGTGTGAAAAATGGTAATTTACTAACCATGTATCCTCTTAAGACTTGTTCACGGCAATGGCTATCCAACCCCGTAAATGCACCAAGGCATGGATGAGCCCATACCATCATAATTGCACTCTATCTCCATTTTTCAATGAGTTCAACTATTGCTCACCAAGTTAACTACTGTGAGATGCAAAACATACAACTGTAGCTTTTCATAGATAAAACATTTTTTTTGGAAGACTACCGACAATATTAGTATCTTTTTTGTTGTTTCTATTTTAAATTTTTTTGGCAATGCAAGTTTTATCTATACAATTATTTTATTCATTATAACCCAAGTATATGAAAATAACTCATACATTTTATTTTTATTATTTATGTGTGTTAGCTCTTTAAAAAAATTATTGACACACTCAAATCATTACCCTCCACCCCTTGTTGTAACCACTTATGTAATTAAAATTAGAATATATAATTATTTTTAAATTAATTTAAAGACTTGTTTTAAATTTTAAATATTTTAAATTTTTAAAATTTTATTTTAATCTTCTTTATAGAATTTTATAATATATTTAAAAATTTAAATTAGAAGTTGTATATTTTAAATTTATGATATAGTTACTATTGAAATCATATTTTAGATTTATGATATAATTACTATTGAAATCATATTTTAGAGTTGAGTATGTTTTTTATAAAATTCTATTAAAATTAAGTATAAATAATATTTTATGATTGGAGTCACTTGTTTTTTAAGGCTCTCATAAAAGTTTTTAGGATTGGAGTCCCTTGTTTTTTAAGGCTCTCTTAAAAATTTTCAAGTTTCTTATAAAAATTTATTAACAGTATTATAAATCAAATATATGAACTCTATTTTTTAAGAATTAAAAATAAGAGCAATAAGTATTTAATATTAATATTTATAGTATAATTATTATTGAAATCATATTTTAGAGTTAGGAGTTAACTTATTTTTTAACTTTGTCTTAAAATTTTCTAGTTTAATCCTTAAAAGTGAAGTCCAATAATTTTTAATAATTTATATATATTTTTAATAGAGTTTTATAAGGAAATTCATTTTTTTTACACATAGTTAAAAAAACAAGTAACTCAAACCTTAGAATTTGATTTCAATAGTAGTTATACCATAAATTTTAAGATTAAATACTTAAAACAATCACTCTCATTTTTAATCCTTGAAGTGAAGTCCACAACTATTATTTGATTTATAAATATTTTTAATAGAGTTTTACAAGAAACTTGAAACTTTTAAGGAGTTAAAAAGTCAAGTAACTTTAACATTAAATCACTTTTACTTTTAATCCTTAAAAGTGAAGTTTATAGCTATTATTTGATTTATAAATATTTTTAATAGAGTTTTATAAGAAACTAGAAATGTTTAAAGAGTTAAAAAAACAATTGACTCATAATTTCACATATATTCATAATTTCTTCCTTAAAAATGTAGAATATGTACTTTGATAAAATGGTTTAATCCTTAAAAGTGAAGTCCATAGCTATTGTTTGATTTATAAATATTTTTAATAGAGTTTTATAAGAAACTAGAAACATTTAAGACAGAGTTTAAAAAATAAGTGACTCATAATTTTACATATATTCATAATTTCTTCCTTAAAAATGTAGAATATGTACTTTGATAAAATGGTTTAATCCTTAAAAGTGGAGTCCATAGCTATTGTTTGATTTATAAATATTTTTAATAGAGTTAAAAAAATCAAGTAACTTTAACCCTAAATACCATAAATTTTAATATTAAATAATTAAAAGTATCACTCTTACATTTAATCCTAAAATGTGAAGTGAAATTTTAATATTAAATAATTAAAAGTATCACTCTTACATTTATTTCTAAAATGTGAAGTTCATAGCTATTATTTGATTTGTAAATATTTTTAATAGAGGTTCATAAAAAACTAGAAAATTTTAAAACAAAGTTAAAAAACAAGTTAACTCCTAACACTAAAATATGATTTCAATAATAATTATACTATAAATATTAATATTAAATACTTATTGCTCTTATTTTTAATTCTTAAAAAACAAAGTTCATATATTTGATTTATAATACTGTTAATAAATTTTTATAAGAAACTTGAAAATTTTTAAGAGAGCCTTAAAAAACAAGGGACTCCAATCCTAAAAACTTTTATGAGAGCCTTAAAAAACAAGTGACTCCAATCCTAAAATATTATTTATACATATTTTTAATAGAATTTTATAAAAAACGGACTCAACTCTAAAATATGATTTCAATAGTATATCATAAATTTAAAATATACAACTTATGATTTAAATTTTTAAATATATTATAAAATTCTATAAAAATAGATTAAAGCTTTTTAGATAAAACTTGCATGGCCGGAAGGGAGATACTCCTATGGCGGAGGTTGGTGGTGGGGCTTTGTCTGGGGAGGGTTTGACAAAATCTAGTACCTTTAAAATGCATAAGATAAATGGATGTCTGGAAAGGGCGCAAGTTCATCCTGTGTTGGTGATTCAATTAGAGGCGGTAGCTGAAGATCTGGATTACTACAGTAAGCATGTTTTGATTTGTAAGTTTATGGGGATGAGGGTTTCTCTTTCTTTCTTGGACACTTGGATCCACAAGACATGGTCTCTAGAGGGTGACTTTGATGTACTATTGGCTGCAAACAATTTCTTTCTGGTAGATTTCTCGTGCATTGTTGATCGAAATAGTGCATTTGAAGGGGGGCCTTATTTTTATAATCAAGTAGGTCTTTTCATAAAACCATGGCATGTTGGCTTTAATTCGACAAAAGAGTTGCCTTCTAGGGTTCCAGTTTGGGTTCGCCTTCCTCGGCTGCCGCTTGAATGTTGGAGAACTGATATATTGCAATCAATTGCTTTATTGTTGGGTAAGCCTATTGGTCCTTCTCAACATACTTTAGATAAGAGGATATTTTCTTATGCGAGCGTTTGTGTCGAGATTGATCTAAGTCAACCTCTGCCTGATTCTATTGATTTGATTGTTGGCTCTAATTCTTGGACTCAGCCTTTGGATTATGAAATGTTGCCTTTTCGCTGTCGGTTATGCCATGAATATGGGCATCTGCAGCAGAGGTGTCCTCGGGCTTTTGGTGAGGGAGGTGCAAATAATGCGGGTTCCCAATCTAATCCTAGGGTGGAAAAGGGTAAGGATCCTATGCAGGGAATGGCAGTAGACAAAGATGGTTTTGTTCCAGTTAAACCTCGTAACCGTGGACAGGGTCAAAAGAGGCCTTTCCAGGATAGACAGGAAGGGGAGACTTTCAATAGATTTGAGGCTTTGGATGAGTTAGTTCAGGAGGAAGGGTTTACAGCTGACATGCAAATGGTGGATGGCTCTGGTACTAAAGAGTTGGTTGAGGTACAGCCTTCAGATCCCTGGAGTGGATTAGCTTGGTGGCCAGGATCCTCAGATGGTGTCTGGTCTAGGTCCTTCCGCTCTAGCTCTTGGTGCAGGGGATGGGGGGGTTGTTGATTCTGGTGGCCCCTCTGGTGCTAGTAAGGTCTACTCGGAGGCTCGGGATAGCCCTGATTTAGGTAAGTTTAAACCTTCTTCCTCTATTCTGGGTGTGTAGCAAAAATATTTTAAGAAAGGAATTCCTAAGAAATCAGTTAAGGTTGGTCGCAAAAAGGACCAAGAAAAGGTGAAGCTTGCTGGAGAGACATTGGTTGAGGCTGGTTCGATGAAGACTATTGATGCTCACTTTTCCCAACCCCAACAATGATAGTTCTTTCTTGGAATGTGAGGGGTATGAATAGCATCCCTCGACAAAAGGCTATTCGATATTTGATTCGCATTCATTCTCCGGATGTGATTTTCTTGCAAGAAACTAAGTTATCAGTGGATAGTATGTTAGATGTGGCTCCTAAGATTTGGGGTCATGGCCAATGTCAATGTGTGGGTGCTTTTGGTAATTCTGGTGGAGTGGCTTGCTTTTGGGATCCCCGAAAGGTTAGTCCAATTTGGTGGATCTCCTGTAAGAGTTCGATTTCTTGTGTTGCTTCTCATTTAGAGTCAGGGGAGAAAGTTATTTTCTCTAATATATATGCTCTGATTGATTTCCAAGGTAAAGTACAGCTGTGGGATCATGTTAGACATGTGAGGTCTTTGGATCCTTACCTGCCTTGGATCCTGGCTAGTGATTTTAATGCTATCATTTCTTTAGAAGAGAAGAGAGGAGGTAGTGCTCATTTGGAGCCTTCCTCTAGGCTCTTGCAGGATAATATGGCTCTTTTGAGGTTAGTTGATGTCAAGCCAACTAATGGAGTCTTCACATGGAATAATAGGAGAACTGGAGATGCTGCTATTTCTGAAAGACTAGATAGATTTTTGGTGTCTAGTTTTTGGATGGGGGATAGGTGGATGATTAGCTCTGAAATATTGGATTGTCGAGGCTCTGACCATTGGCCAATTAAGCTTGTGGTTGATGTGCCTCAACGATG
Organism: Sequoia sempervirens; assembly: GCA_007258455.2. Lineage (NCBI taxonomy): Eukaryota > Viridiplantae > Streptophyta > Pinopsida > Cupressales > Cupressaceae > Sequoia > Sequoia sempervirens. Next base: position 21,889 of record VDFB02341987.1, read on the forward strand.
TGCTAGACAGACTTTCAAGTTCCAACTCATGTGGCTCCGGATGAGTCTCTTCATGATATGATTTCTGGCTGGTGGGATCTTGGGAAGCCAGCTTATGGCACTGCTATGTACTCATTCTCAAAGAGGTTACAGTACGTCAAATACAAGTTGAAAAGATGGAATAGGCAACATTTTGGTAATTTGTTTCATGAAAAACAGAAGGCTCAGGATAACTTGGACTTAATCACCAGGCAGATTCGTGATCAAGGCCTAACAGAAGAGTTGAGTTTGTCAGAGATTGCTGCAACAAAAGAGGTAGAGGAATGGGAGTTAAGAGAAGAAATTTTTTGGAAACAAAAGTCTCGTATTGAATGGCTCCAGGCTGGTGATAGGAATACTTCTTTTTTTCACAACTCAGTTAAAGACCGGAGGCAAGGTAATGTTATTTCTTCTCTTGTGTTGTCTGATGGGGAAATTTTGTCCTCTTCTGCTTCTATCTCTGCGGAATGCATTCGGTATTTCTCTTCATTATTTTCTGAAGATTCGCCTCCAGCTGAGGAGGCTGAAACAAGGATTTTGAATTGTATCCCGCAGCTAGTGTCTAATGAAATGAATGAATCATTGCTTTCTCCTATTACCTTGTTGGAGCTTGAGAACATTGTGTTCCAGATGAAGAAAGGTAAAGCACCGGGGCCTGATGGATTCCCTGTTGAATTCTTTCAGGAGTTTTGGGAGGTGGTTAAGTTGGACCTCTTAGAGGTTGTTAAGGAATCTTTCATGAATAAACAAATGTTGAAGTCTCTGAATGCAACTTTTTTAGCTCTCATTCCAAAGAAGGAGGGGGCTAATTCTTTGGATCTTTTTCGGCCTATTGCATTATGTAATGTTGTTTATAAGATTATTACTAAGTTGATTGCTGAAAGGCTGAAACCTTGGCTTGGTGAGTTAATCTCTGAGGAGCAGGGGGGTTTTGTTGCTGGCAGACAGATCATGGATGGTGTTGTGATTGCAGCTGAGACCATCCATTCTATGGAATCCTCAAAAGAAAAATCTATGTTTATCAAGCTGGACATGGCAAAAGCGTATGATCGCGTTAAATGGAGCTTTCTATTCAAGATTCTTGGAGCTTTTGGCTTTGCTAGTGATTGGATTGAATGGGTTAGGAGTTGTGTTACTTCTTCCTCCTTCTCAGTGCTTCTCAATGGTGAGCCCACTAAGTTGTTTGGTGCTTCTAGAGGCCTCAGACAAGGAGATCCTTTGTCACCCTACTTATTCATCCTACTTGCGGAAGGATTGGGAAGGCTTATTCGTGCTCAGGTAGCAAGTGGCTTGATTCAGGGTTGGAATTGGGGAAATGATCTTCCCCCTCAGACTCATCTTCAGTTTGTTGATGATACTGCCTTGATGGGTAGGGCAAGGGTTGAGGAGGCTTTGAACTGGCGCAATGTTTTGGACAGCTACTTGGCGGCCTCTGGGTAGCGCATTAATGAGGGGAAGTCTCTCATTTACTTCTTCCATACTCCTAAGGGTATCCAAAGGAGATTAGCAGGTATTCTTCATTTCCAGATCGGTTCACTTCCTTTTCTCTATCTTGGAATCCCTCTTGCCATTCGTTCTCTCCCTAAAAGGTTTTGGCAAGAGACTCTTGACAAGTTTCAAAGTTTGGTCAGCCATTGGACTTGCAGGTGGCTTTCTTCAGCTGGAAGAGTGACTCTTCTTAAGTCTGTGATCCAGGCTCTCCCTCTTTATAAGTGCTTTGTTCTTTCTGCTCCATCAAGTTTTATTCAAGATTTCGAGAGACTGTCTCGTCAGTTCCTGTGGTCTGGCAACCTTCTTCATAGAAAGTGGAGCTTGGTGAAATGGGATGTTGTCTGTAGGCCGAAGCAGGAAGGGGGTCTTGGTCTACGACGAACTGATTTGAATGGGCAGGCCTTGGCTGCTAAGCTGTATTGGCGTTGGTGTTCACAACAGCATATGTGGTGGGCTAAAATTCTTACCCTCAAATATTTGGGTGCGGTGGAAAGCATGGAGGTTGTAAGATTCAGTCTGGAGGGGAAAGGTTCTATGATCTGGAGTACCCTCAAACGGGGTGCCAAGCTTGTGAAATAGGGCCTTTTTTGGATTTGTAATGGGGGTCGGGAAGCTCTCTTCTGGCATGACTCTTGGGATGGACATCCCCCTATTTTGTCTTCTCATCCCCACCTTCAGGACTTGTGCCAGATTTTTGAGGAGGCGGGTTGGTGTCATGTGGCCGACTTCAAATCTCAACATTCTTTGAGTCAGATTACTATGTCCAGGTGGAAGGACCCTCAGGATTGGCCTCCTGGGGGGGTTTTGGAGGATCGTCAAGTGCTTGCTAAGATTCTTTCGGATCGCACCTGCAACTCTCTTCTTGGGAGAGATGTGCTTGCTTGGGGTCCAGATTTGCGGGGTAAATTTTTGGTTGCCTCTGGTTATCAGGTTTTGGATAAACAGGTCTTTGGGAGCTCTGAGGTTCCTTGGTGGAAGCATGTTTGGAATAAATTTGCTTGGCCTAAGTGTAATTTTTTCTCTTGGCTTGTTGTCCAAGGTAAGTGTCTTACTTGGGACAATCTTTGGAAACGGGGGTTCCAGGGCCCTTCCATGTGTGTTTTGTGTGGTCAGCATGAAGAATGCCTCTCGCATCTCTTTTTTCAGTGTTCCTTTGCTAAGGATATCTGGCATCACTGGTGGAATCTCTGGAGCTTACCGTGTTGCCATGTCTCTACCTTGGATGATTTTTGGAGGAGACAGGGATCATCTCCTGCCAAAACCTCTTTTCTTAAAATTGCTTGGAGCATTGGCCCTAGTTTGATTGTTTGGCATCTTTGGTTGGAGCGCAACAGATGAATTTTCTTGGATAAAAAATTGATCTTGGAGCAACTTTGGAGGCGGATTCTTGGGGCTCTGCAGGAGACTTTGTCTGCAAAGTGTGATTTGTCTGTGCCAGTTGATCCTGGGGACTTGGGTGTTGTTAATTCCCTGGGTCTTGTTGCTGGGGATAGGAGAAATTTGGGCAGTGTGCATCGTAGGCGTGGGCGTGAGAGGGTGGCTCGTGATGGCTTCTGGTGTCCGCCTGCTCTAGGGGAGCTAAAAATCAATACAGATGGGTCATCTAGGGGTAATCCTGGGCATGCTGGAGTTGGTGGTATTGGTAGAGACAGCTTGGGAGTGGTGGTGTTTTTCTTTTCTATGTATCGTGGTTTGCATACCAATAATCTTATGGAGGCTAGTGCTATCCTTATGGCGATTGAGTGTGCGGTTGGCCTTGGGTGGCGGCGGATTGTTTGTGAGTCTGATTCTCAGGTGGTTATTGATATGTTGCATAAGCGACAGTTGGAGGATATGAATTGGCAGCTTGTTGTGGTTGTCAAGCAGATTATTTCTATGTGCTCTTCTCTGGAGTCCATTGTTTTCCACCATATTCTGCGAGAGTGGAATAGGGTGGCTGATGGATTGGCTAGATGGGCGTCGGAGAGGACTGATTCTTGGTATGTGGATGGTTGGGGCAATCTTCCTAATGACATGGCCCCTGTTCTTGAGGAGTGGGTTGCGGAGGATATGAGATGCTTCTTGGGTGTGAATTAATTCTTGTTTTGTTGGGCCCCTTGTGGCTTCTTTCTTCTGACTTTGTAATGTTGTTCTGATTCAATAAAGTTTTTACCCTCTTTTAAAAAAAAACTTGCATGGTAAAAAAATTATAATAGAAACAACAAAAACATAATAATATTGTAGGTAGTCTTCCAAAAAAAATGTTTTATCTATGAAAAGGTGCAGTTGTATGTTTTTGCATCTCACGGTAGTTAACTTGGTGAGTAGAGTTGGTGAGCAACACTTTAACTCATTGAATAATGGAGATAGAGTGCAATTATGATTGTTTTCAGATTAACTTGGTGAGCGGAGTAGAGTTGGTGAACAACACTTTAACTCATTGAAGAATGGAGATAGAGTGAAATTATGATTGTTTCGTATCTCATAATTAACAGTGAGTTGGTGAGCAACACTTTAACTCATTGAAGAATGGAGATAGAGTGTAGTTATGATGGTATGGGCTCATCCATGCCTCACATTTGGGGTTGGATAGTCATTGCCCATTTACAAGGCTAGATAGTCGTTGCCCTTGTTCACACTCATTTAGCTAGGTTTAATTATGGCCTTGACGCTTTTATCTCAAGTCATAAGATTGAGAAACTTGTCATAATCTCATGGTGTCCAAAAGTTTCATGCATTTTATTGATTATTAATAGTGTATATTTCTATCTTAAGTAGATATGCTTTATTAGTTAACTGCTCTTTTAAAGGTTTGATTTTAATCAATTAACTATCTCTTAAATAAACTATTTCTTTTGGATATTTACTTTCTAAATCTTATCCCTAGTTTCTATCTTATCTACATTGTTGGTGTAAGTTTTTATTTTCCTAGTGGAATAATTTATTTTCCCTTAGTTATAGGACTTTCCTACACATTTATTAAGCTTGCTTAGGATAATAAAGTGAGTTTCTCATTTAATAAGTAGGAGATAAAGTGATGAGTTGTCTTCACCCTTTAAGGGTGGAATATTTACTTTTTCATCACTTTATTTAATGTTGGTGGTTGTGTGTGTGTTAAATGTTTAAAGTTAGTATCAACACAAACCTTAATGAAAAGATTTATATCAAAGATTTGCAAGTAAACTACTCTATTTAGTAATTTCAACAAATCTTTTGAGAACGTCTCATTGTCTTCTATTCCTAAGGATTTATTAAACCATTTGGCCCTCAGATTTCTATGTGCACAATGGTTGTTAAAATGACAACTTAGGAAATGAGATTTGATATTTGATATGCAAACTAATGCATTTCCTATATGAAAATATGTGATGGAAATGATAATGGAGACTGTGATAAATGAACAAGTGGAAGTGGATGCTATGGTATTGAACTAGAATGATCTATATATGATTCTACATATGCTCAAATGCAAACTAAAAGTGAACTAATCTAAAATGCAACTATGATGCAAGATGAGACATAAAATGCAACTATGAAGCAAGATTTAAAGCTAAGATGTAAATGTAAAGCAAAACATGAAGCTAGATGTAACTATAAGACTCCAAAATGCTCCAAAGCTCCAATGATAAACCCGCATAATAACTCTATTCAAAATGTGGATGCCAAATACAATGCCCAAGGGTTGTATTTATAGCCTTTTCCAAGCATATAGTGAGGTGGAAATAATCAACGGTCCAGATTCAAACAAGAAGAATGGATGGTGGAGATGGAGAGAATCAAGATGTTGTCCCCTTCACCAAAGACAACATGCCATTTGGATGGAAGAATCTCTTGACCAATGGGCAACATGCCATTTGGATGGAAGACTCAAGTGTGTGAAGGAAAGACCATGTGCTCCAAAATTGATGGAAGTGTGTGAGGAATAAGCCATGTGCTTTTTTAAAAAAAAATGGTTGAGGATAATTCTAATTAAATTAAAAATTAGAATTATTTATTTTCATGTGACCTTGGTGAGGTGGCACAAAAATTTGTAGACATGTGTTTTAATTCCTAATCAGGATTAGTGAAGATTAATTAAATAAAACAAGTTTATGGAACCTTGTTTATTTAATTAATTTAGAAGAATATGATTTTAGATTTGGAGAATTAGAGAAGGGTGAACAATATAAATAAATTAAGAATTTATTTATACGTAGTCGAAATATTAATTAAATAGCTAGTATTTAACTAATTAAATGTGATGATTGATTTTAGGTGTATACATTTTGCCCCTCTTTGAAGTAATGTGTTTACATGTTGCTTCAAAGAAAAATTTGGTAGTGATGCTCAAAAAAAATTCGATGCCCCGGACGCTGATTTTCAGGTGATGACGGATATATGCCCCCTTGGGAGATAAATCGGTGAATTTTGGAATTTTTTAGAATTTTTTGAAATTTTCAAAAAAATTGATGACTTGTCGACGATTTTATGATTTTCTCAAAATTTTATGATCCAAAAATGATTTATCTCCCAAAAAATGAGATTGAGCCTGCCAGATTGATTAATTGATGCCTTATGTTACCTCCTTGTGTTTGATGTTTGATGATCGTGTTCAACTGATTGATTTGATGATGTTGATGTGATAGTTGATGATTGACCTCATGATAGGTGAGGATCAATGATAGGATGATGATGATTGACCTCATGATAGGCGAGGATCAATGATAGATTGACGATTGACCTCATAATAGGTGAGGATCAATGATAGATTGATGATTGACCTCATGATAGGCAAGGATCAATGATAGTTTGATTGATTGATGGACCTCATGATAGGCGAGGTTGGATCGATTGATGAACCTCATAATAGGCGAGGTGCATTGATTAATGAACCTCATGATAGGCAAGGTTGAATTGATTGATAAGATTGTTGATTTGCGATATGCTATGATCATAGGAGGATTTTTGCATCTGGTGCAAGTGGATTCAAATTTGATTGGGCAATGTGGTTTGACTTCTCTGATTGATTGATATGCCCCAGTATATGATTGATTAATGTACTGAGACTTGATTATGTACCGAGACCTGATGTATACACTAATTTAGTTGAGACATTGATGATGTACCTCTTGATTTGAGACATTATGATATTGATGTATCTTTTTATACCTTTGGATATCCTTGTACACTTTGACATCATTTTGAGTTATATATGACATGCGGAAATGATGATGATTGATCTATGTGTCTATGATTTATGTGATGATGATGATGATGATAATGATGGATGCATTTACTTTCCATGTTACGATGATGATTATGATATGCATTTAATTTCTATGTTATGATGATGATATGCTATGGGTGCATTTAATTTCTATGTTCATGATGATGATATGATGTGATGGAGTTTATATGATGTAATGAATGAATGAATGTGTATATGAAATGATTGTGTGATGGTACCTAATTCTATGAGAATGTATGCAATGATGATATGATATGATAATGCAATGATGGATGATTCTATATGTTTCATGGATTTGTGCAAATGATGTTTTATGCTATGTGAAATGAATTTGATTATGCAATAATGATATGTAATGAAATGTGATGTTCATATCGATTATGAATGGATGCGATGATAATGAGATATAATGATCATGTAAATGATGTGTGATGTTTTGTAATGGTGAATTATGATTATGTGATGCAAATGATTATGCAGATGATTATGTTCTAGGGTCTTAATCTTAAATGAGTGAATCTATCCAACTTCCAAGAGTTGTGGGAAGGTTTTCATCAGTTGGTTCTTTGTTAAATTTAGCTTTTTCAAAACATAACATATTTCCTAATTCTTTTAGAAATCTGAAGAAACTCACTCATTTAAGCTTAGTGAACCACTTTCCTAATGCAAGTATATGAAATGATTTTTATTATGTAAATGAGATGTGATGGACATCGTTTTGTGTTTTTTCTTATGCAAATATTATGGTGTAATGGATGAATGGATGAATGATGTTGTAATGTTTTATGATGCAAGTGAGAATGTTTTCTAATTGATGGTAATGCAAGTGATGTGTAACTATATGAAAATGATGTGTTTTTGGTAATGCCAAGTGTACTCAATCCCTTAATGCAAGAGATAACATCATTGCAGCTTTGAAAATCCCATAAATATAGATGCAAACTAACATGGATGCAATCTATTCTAACTATGCAGATCTCGTATGCAAAAAAATTCATTTGTAACAGCCGATTTGTCATGCTTTTTATCATCATTGGGCTTTTAAAATGTTGAAAGTGAGTACAAGCATCAATGGTATATTTAGACTATGATGACCTGAGTACTACTTCCACGATGTTTGATAGTGCAAGTTAGCACAAGCATCTAAGTATAATTAAACCAAGATGACCTGAGCATTACTTGCGTAAACAGACAAGAGTTAATCGGTTTCCTATGCAAATTTAGAATTTCATCAATGATACTTTGTAGTGCACCTCCCACGACAATTTGCACAGTAATAATGACCAACTCACAGATAGCAGACAAAGAAAAATCATACTCCTTCCTAGCTCCTCTAGTTTGATACATCATAGAGGTGTTATAGAGATATGATAACAAAAATTAAAGTAAAACAATTGAACATTTGTGTTTAACGTGATAAACCCATGATTCAGAAGAGCATCATCCTTTTGATTTTATTTTATTTTTGATTTTCTGATGTTTTTGGGATTTTTTTTTCCAATTTTTAGGTGTTTTCTGAGATTTTAACCAAGAACCTAACCTAAAGACCTATCCTAGGGGTCTCGGGGGCTAATCAAAGATTAGCCTTGCCTACATTATATACACAGAGACCACGTAGTTTGACAAGATGACTCTTTTTTTGACTTTTTTGGACTCACTTTTGACCTATTTTTGGTTTTTGATATGTTTTGAATGTTTTTGGATTTTTAATTTTATGAACTCAAGAATGTACACGAATCTGATCTAATGCAGGACATTCCCCTAGTGTGATGCAATAGGACAAACTAATTTTTAGAATGGGTTGAGTAGTACTAGGGTTGATCATGATACACACACTGGATCAAGCTATGATGCAGACATGGATGCATGACAGATGCAGATATGGAAGCATGATGGATGATATGATATGATATGACTGATTGAAGAAACAAGATGCCCCACAAAAGAGGTAATGCAATCATGGATAAATGATAGATCAAAATGAAAGATTCACTACAAAACATATCACACAAGCAACATATCTCTTGTCAAAAGATAATAATGGTTGATTAAGTAAAATTCTAGGAATGATCGATTCCATAAGGCATGATGATGATAAGTACTTAGGATCACTGATTTCCTCTAAGTACGATAAGATTGATGATTGTTGATGATTGATTGACAAAAGATATGAGGATTGGATAATGTTTTACAGCTAGGCTCAAATATGATTTGGATGATAAGATTCAAGGTTGCAAAGGGATATGATGACATGGATTTCGATAAGATAGGAGATATGGAATGGAAGAAAGTGAGGATAATGATAATGAATAGGATGATCAAGGTCAACTAGATAAGATATAGACACAAGGCCACAAAATTTTTCCCCTATTCCTCATCAAGACCAAGGATGAGAAGAAGGATGTATCTAGTAAGAATGATGGAATATGGATAAAATGAAAGATATGGTACGAAAGATATGGACAAAGTGAATGGGATAAGATATATGATGTTCAAGAAGATCCTTAACCTTGTCGAGATCAAAGGTGGGAAATGTGGAGGATAATATATGCATGATAGGAAGATGGAAGAAGGACTTAAGCATCAAGTTTCACGACCAAATATCCCTTTAATAAACCATGGAAATGGGGATTAGACTCATAAATGTTGGCCTATCAAAGGTATGATGGAAGAACTAAAGACTTATCCAAAGGTTTGGATTAAAGGAGAAAAATGGGGGATGAATGTTGGATAATGGATCAGAGGTGGAAAGGCTTGTTGATGGATAGATGGAAAGGATTGCAAGGTCAACATTGGCACACACCTTGAAGGGTGGTGGAGTGATGGAGGAAAAATGGATTTGGAAGATGATGGGCTTTTAGATGGAAAATTGGAGGAAGCTTTTGGATTAGAAAAATTGGATGCCAATTTAGATTTTATTGCTTCTATGAGACTTTTAGGAATCCACTTGATTTTTGACTTTGATATTTGCTTTGTGGGCCTTTGTGGCCTTTGAGATTTTTCTTTTTACTTTATGGACCTTTATGGTCTCAGGGATTTTTCCTTTTCCTTTGATGGGCCTTTGTGACCTTTTGAAATTTTCTTTTGATTTATGGACCTTTGTGGTCTTTGAAAATTTCCTTTTTGCTTTGATGGGCCTTTGTGGATGGAGCATGAATGGATATAGAGGTTTGTCATGGATGAGTTGCATGGATGAGTAGAGATTTTGAAAGGGCATCAAGGATGTGTGCCTTTGTTGTTCTTGAGGAATAGGATATGGACCTAGGATAGATGGAAGGTTTGATGAACTAGGATGAGGACCTAGGATAGATGGAAGGTTTGGTGGATTAGGATGAGGACCTAAAATAGATGGTAGGTTTGATGGATTAGGATGAGGACCTAGGATAGATGGAAGGTTTGGTGGATTAGGATGAGGACCTAAGATAGATGGAAGGTTTGAAGGACTAGGATACTTAGGTGTATAACCAAGGCTGTGATAATATGGGTTTTCTTGAGCAAAAAGAGGTTCTAGGATACCTTGTTCATGAAGGCCTAATCCTTTTCCTTTGTAGTTCATACTTTGACACATTCGTTTACCAATGGGATATGTGTTGTTTGTGAAACAAGATGCAAGTCCATTTTGGGGAGGATATGATATGGATGAAAGGATAGGTGTTGGAAGTAAACCAGAGTGGATGAAGGTGGAGGATCCCAATTTGTAGGTGTGGGGTTCATGGATAGCTTGTATAGGTGTGATTGGATCTTGACATGGGGATGATGGGGTACTTTGATCTTGACTTGGAAAAGGATCACAAGGTGTAGAAGATGAAGCAACTTGTTCTTTATTAGGTGTGGAATCATGTAGTGGTGTGAAAGGCATATCTTGATCTTGAGAAGGATGAAAATCCTCATGAAATGAAGGGATATCCTCGGATGGAAGCATATCTTGATCTTGATGAGGAAGGGAATCATGAGATTTTGTGGAAAGTATATCTTGATCATCGGGTGATAGGACATCATTAGATAGGATGGAAGAATTATCATGCTGCTGGGATGCAATGGAATCATGAGATGGTATGAACTCATTAGATGGGGTGGAAGAAGAACTCAGAAGGATACTTTTCTCTTGAGATGGAAGGGAATCCTTGTGGATGAAAAGTGAAAGGATGGGATCATCATAAAATTCTTGAGAGATGGGGTCTTGGTCAAAGATTGGAAGAGCTTGTGGAATTTTGGTATCATTGGATGAAGTGGAAAGAATGCTTTGATCTTGATGTGTGAGGGAGTCTATGATAGCATGGTTTAGGCTGAGAGATTGACATGAATCATTGGATACAAAAGATATGATAGAAGAAGGTGGTTGGATGGTATTGTTAACTTGGGTGAAAGAATCCTAACATTTATTTTGACTTATGGGAGATGAAGATAGATGCATGACATGGTAAGATTGCTCAATATCATTTGTGTTCGAGGACTGAGATTTGGGATTCTCATTTAACTTTTTCAAGAGTTTAAAGAAATTGAACTTGGATGATGTAGTTGTCGGTGGAGAAGGTATCATGTCCAGATTTCTGTCAGAGGAATAAGAACAAATTTCTGGTAGCAAATATCATTTTGTGGTTGTTTCCCTTTGCATATCCCATATTTGTTGTTGAAGGTTTTTCATTTGATGAGATAAAGCATTTAATTGATCCTCATCTATTTCAGCCATGGTGTTTTGAGTTTCAATTTCCTGTTCTTTGAGTTTATGCTTTTTGGGATCTTGTTAAAATGGACATACAAGTGTTATAGTGTTGACTAAACTTTGATCTAGGTTTTGGAAAAATACCAAGGATTACAACTTGTGTGGTCAATTTTATGCATGTTAAATATGCAAAAACAAATGAATCAAACACACCAATAAGACATTATATCAAAAATAGAATATGAAAATAATAAAAATTGCAAACTCAGTATCCTATTATCGATGTCGTCCTATCATCCTCTATCTCCAGTATTTTCATTGATTTCAGCTAGCTCTCAGATTGTATGCTAGGCTCAACGAACAGTCTTCCTAGAGAACGAGATTGAATATGAAATGCATGTAATGCTAAGCTAAGACATGATTATTCTAAAACATGATTGCTAAGATGATAGATTATGATGATGCTATGAATAATAAAACTACAATGATAATGCTAGAATGCTATAATGCTAGAATGCAATTAATCTTTAGTTCATCTATTGTGTGTTGTAACCATTGCTTGGATTGGCTGTGCTATTTATGGAGTTTTTCAAAAGCTTCCAATTGGCTGATATGATCAATGATTGTGAAAATTCCTAACAGATCGAACAGTTGAGGATGGATAAGACTAAAGAAAACAGAAAGCAAGATTTTGTTTTCTTTTATGTAAAAGAGGTAAGATAAGATAATAAAGATAAATTGTAAAAATCATCTTTTTGTGAGATTATGGAAAGATTTTGAAGAAGATAAATAATGAATTATTGAATTCAATTATTTATTTATGGATGATACAGAGGTTTTTTTCTTAAAATAGAATATTTACCCCTGATTTGAAGAATAATGGAAGATTTCATAATTAAATAGAAGAAAGATATGGAAGATATTCAATTAAATAAAGATATTTAATTAAACTTTTAAGAAATGGTATGTAAATGAAATTAATTAAATAAGATATTTAATTAACTAGAAGAAAGATTTGAAAAGAAATATTTAAATTTAATTAAATAAAAAAGACTTAATTAAATTCAAAAAGTGATAATTAATTAAAATAAATAAAGTGTATTTATTTAATTAATCAAGTGGACATTTGAATGTGAAATAATTAAATAAAATTGATTTATTTAATTATGATAGAAGAATAAATTGAATGAACAATATAATTAAATTAATTAAATTTAATCATATGTAGAAGACTTTAGAGAAATTAATTAAATAATAAATATTTAATTAAATGCTAGGATTAATCATATATGACCAATTTTATGTATCTACATTTTGCCCATCTTTGAAGTGATATGTGAAACGTATTGCTTCAAAGAAAATATTTTTGCTTTCGAAATTTGTTGTGTTTGACTTTGCCCCTTTTCTGAAAAATATGCCCCTGACCTGATTCTGATATGTTTCTGATTGAAAGATGTTGCTAGTGTTAATGATGCCCCCTCGGGAGATAAATCACTGATGATGATGAGTTGTTGATAAAGTTGGAAAAAATTTGATTTGATGATGAGATTTGGATTTTGATGTGAATTCAGTCATTTAGCTCTCAAAAAATGATGTATAAGGATGCCCCAGTGTAAAAATAAAGTCAAATTTAGATAAAAAGATAAAAAATGCCACAAAACTTACCTTTGGTTGACCTTTAAAAGGTAAAAAGGTAGAAAAGGACAAATCATTTGCACTTTTTGACTTTTAGAATCTTGTTGCTCTGATAGTGACCTAGCGAGATGGAGATTTCGTACCACCAACACAGATTCGAGTAGGCCTGTCGATACCAAAGACCAGCTGCGTATGGACCACCGATGAGTCAATCCAACCTCTTTTGCTGTCAAATTTTTCTGTTTTGAATCAATTTTTAATGTTTTTTCTGTGGATTTAGGTTTTTAAATTATGTTTTAGCACTTTTAGGAATTTTTTAGCGCTTTTGATAACTATTTTAGCACTTTTAATGTGTGTTTTAGCACATATAGGATGAATTTAGCATGTTCGATGTAGAAACCAGTTTAGCGCATTCGATAAAAAGAGTAGCGCTTGTAGGATGCCATAGAAAAATTAGGGTTGTAGCGCATCTAGGAAAAACATTAGCGCATTTAGGGTTGTCGCACATCCAGGAAATACAGTGGCGCTTTTAATTAGAGTTTTAGCACTTAGAGGGAAATAGTGCATAGAGGAAATGTTTGAGCACATCCAGGGCAAAGAACAACGCATCTAAATTTTAGCGCATCCAGGATACAGAATAGTGCATATGAGTTTTAGCGCATAGAGGCCGTAGATTGGCACATCTAGGAAAAATACGTAGAATGTGTGATTTGATGAGAGTGATGAAAGAATGATGATGTATATTGCTTCCTTGGTCAATGGATAGAGAAATTGTCTTATCATCGTGTTGATATGGATAGAAAATCTGATAAATAATTGATAACTTTGTTTCCAAAATAGAAATCAAAGAGTAGATAGCTGATAACTTTGTTTCCCCTGTACGAAAAAACAAAGACTAGATGATTGAGATGATTTCTGATAAATTTTCTTTCTGCAATAGAAAAAAATTAGTAGATTATTGATGTGAAAACATATTTGCATTCGTGACTGAAATACAAATAGGATGATGTTTTGATTGTTGATAAATTTGCATTCTTGAAAAAGAAAACACATTGTAATTGATGATAGAATAGATTGATGTGATATTCAGATAGATAATTAGTGTATTGATTGTATGATGTGAATCACTTAGATAGAACACTTGATATGGGTCACTTGAGTATGTGTCACTGATATGGGTCATAGATAGATATGAGTTAGATTGATTTTGCTTGATTGAGATTGAATCATTGATATGATGTTGATTGATTGTCTTTGTGATAACCGAAAATAGGAGGTTTTCAAAAACCTCCAGATTAGGGAGCGTCACTCGGCGGGGTGGGATAGGATACCCGAGCTGACGCCAAATGATGTAGCATTGATAGGGGCCTATGGATTGAGATCTTTGTTGGCCATGCCTCCGATTCGGGTCAACAGGGGACTATTGACTGCACTGACAGAGAGGTGGCATTCGGAGCACAACACCTTTCATTTTCCGACAGGTGAGGTGACTGTGACTTTAGAGGATGTGTATAGGATTCTTGGTATCCCAGTGGTTGGTGCCTTTGTGTTCTATGATCACAAGGAGCTAGGTGGGACAGATGCATTGAGGAGAGTATTTCGTGATGCACAGATAGCAGGGTACTGGGTGCCATGGGCTGACTTCAGGGGATATCCAATCTTGCCTGTAGTTTTGGGTGCATTCATTGGAGGTCTCCTTTGTTCAGATCGCCGGTCAAAGGGACTATCAGTGGGATGGGGGAGGATCCTTGAGCAGATGTTGGTACAACCACAAAGGTACACCTGGGGGAGTTGCATGTTGGCGCATCTCTATCATGACCTTCATCAGGTGGTGTACAGAGGTGCTTCGAGTATATCCTACGGTGTGACATTGCTCCAGATCTAGGTGTGGGAGCATATTGCGGTGACAAGACTAGCTTGTCCCAGAGTGAGGCCACCAGGCAGGCCCTATGTGTATGCATATGGTATGTTTCTTGTCTAGCCCAAGCACGAAGCAAGGATGAGGTAGGATGGGGACCTGGCATTTCATACCAAATAGCCTATACAAAGTATGTTGCTTTAGCGCCCGAGGTATGGGATGATAGGTGGGATATTGTTGATGTCGGGATGTCTGAGGAGTACTCTATTTATTTTCATACACATCCATTTCCACGGTTGGCATGTCTTGATGAGCCAACACCCATTTGGTAGTACCACATCCAGGGGCAGGGAGATAAAAGGATGTGGCAGGTGGTGAGTAGGCAGCGGTTGGGGGAGAGGATGAGGAGAGCGGAGAGGAGGAGGAGAGCTCAAATGGGGATGATAGGGATGACGGTGGAGATGAGGGACCAGTGCTAGTGAGACCGAGGACAAACATTTTAGGTGGTGTGTGGATTATGCGGAGGTCAAGGACTGGGATTGGGTGGCAAACAGTGATCAGGGTTGCCTCCACCTCTCAACAGGGGAAGATAGACACTCTGCAGGCCCAGGTGTAGACATTACAGGGACAACAGGTGCAGTTGCAGGGCCAATTGGTTTAGGCACAAGGGTTGGTCACACAGTTATAGACATAGCTGGCACAGTCTCAGACACAGGCACAGAGTATGGCACAGGCTTAGGCATAGGCACATCCTCCTACCCCAGACCCACAGGTTGCACAGTTGATTACAAAGAGAGATGCATTGAGATAGAGGGCGGTAGAGCCTGAGGGTGTTGCTCAGAGGCTGATGGGCACCGTGGAGAGTGCATCCTTGTGAGAGGCCATTGCAGAGGGCTTTGAGATGGCTAGAGAGGTGGAGTATTATCGAGTCTGATATGAGGAGTTGTGTCCTCCTGAGCACAGAGAGCCTTTCCCACGGTCTCACACTAGGACCAGGAGTAGGACACAGATAGTGACATAGAGCATGGGGGCTACCGGGCCTCAACGGGATCCAGATGCAGGGACTAGTGATAGGCCACCATCCGCAAGACCAGCTCCATTAGGGGGCTCCACCAGCCAGCTAATGTATCTCATATTCTTGGAGCATGTATATTGATTTTTTATCATATCTCATGTATCTTTTTAGACTTTTCAGTGTCATTGGACTATTGGACATTTGTATGTATTTTTTATGAGCCATGATATGTAGCGGCGATGAGTTTTGATGATATGTTGCATTTGATATGATGATATGAGATGGATATGCATTTATTTCCTTGTTTATGTGATATGGATTTTGATATATAGTTGGGATGATCTATTGACTAACATGATTTACAGGATGATGTGCAATATGATGTGTACTAATGATCTCATGCAGGTGGATGATGATGGTAAAAAATGCAACATGTTTAGATGATATGATATATGATATGAATTATTAATGATGTGGAAATGTAATCTTTGTATGAAATTTTTGTGTTTTGATTTTCCAAGATGTTATAAATGATGATGATGTGATGAATTTGCAATATGATATGTAATATGAATCAAATGTTGTATGGAAAATGATAAATAAAATGGTATTGAAAATGAGAAAAGATGTGAATGATAAATGATGAAATGTATGCTATGAAATGTAATGAATACGAAAAAGATTGATGAGATGATAAAATGAGATGGGATGATAAAACAAAATGAAATGTAATGATATAAAATGAAATGAAATGACATGAAATGTAATAGTAAAAGAAAATGAATTACGAGATGAAATGAGATGATAAAATGATATGAGCTGATGAGATGATGATAAATGATAATTATATGAATAATGAGGATATGATAATGATGAAAAAAGTATGATGAATACAAAAAAATGATTAAATAATGATAGGATAGAAAATGCAATGTAATGACATGAAAGGATGAAATGTAAAATGATATGGAAAAAATGAAATGAAATTGAATGATATGATATGCAATGTAATGTAATAAAATGAAATGAAAATTGAATGATATGAGATGCAATGTAATGTAATAAAATGATATGGAATGAAAGGAAAATGAATAATATGATATGCAATGTAATGTAATAAAATGATATGGAATGAAAGGAAAATGAATGATATGATATGCAATGTAATGTAATAAAATGGAATGATAAAATGAAATGAAAATTGAATGATATGAGATGCAATGTAATGTAATAAAATGATATGGAATGAAAGGAAAATGAATGATATGATATGCAATGTAATGTAATAAAATGATATGGAATGAAAGGAAAATGGGGATATGATATGCAATGTAATGTAATGAAATGGAATGATAAAATGAAATGAAAATTGAATGATATGAGATGCAATGTAATGTAATAAAATGATATGGAATGATAGGAAAATGAATGATATGATATGCAATGTAATGTAATAAAATGATATGTAATAAAATGATATGGAATGAAAGGAAAATGAATGATATGATATGCAATGTAATGTAAAAAAATGATATGGAATGATAAAATGAAAGGAAAATGAATGATATGATGAAATGAAATGAGATGAGATGAAACAAGATGAAATGTAATGAGATGATATGTAAAATGTAATGAGATAAGATGAAATGTAATGATATGAAAGGATGAAATGTAAAATGAAAATGATGGATAGGATAAGAATGAAAAATGGTTAAATGAATAAATGAATGATACGAAATGATAAATGATCAGAATGATATGAGAATGAAACCAAGATGATAAAAATGAGAATGTCCTATGATATGCAATGAAATGATATGAAATATGAAATGATAATGCATCATGAAGGATAAATGATTGAGACAGGTCCCAAATGATGAAAGTTAAACTATATGATATGCACAAGGTCTAGGTGAAATGATAACGAAATGAGGATGAAAAAAATGTCCAAATGTCCTCCACATATAGTCTAAAGAGACATGACAACCGTTGATTTATCTGTTCAGCTTTGTTTAAAAACTGTAATGCAAATCCAATATGCAAATATATACATTGATCTAAATGAAATGAAACTAAATAAAACCAACTATTTGTTGAGCCTTTGGGTATCTTTCTTGAATCATCATAGAGCCTTATAAAATTTTGGAAGTATGTACAAACATCATATGGGAGATTAGCACCAATGATGACCTGAGTACAACTTTCATGATTTTTGATATAGCAAGTGAACATAAGCATTGAGGTATAATTGAACCGAGATGATCTGAGCATTTCTTGCATAAACAGGCAAAGACTAACCACCTTCTAATGCAAATTTGGAACTGTTGTCAATGATATACTTTGGAAATCATGTTTCACGACATATTTGCATCAAATCGATAGTTAACCTCAAGACAACAAACAAAGAAAAATCATCCTCCTTCCTTGTCACTCTAGTTTAGTACATCATTGAGTGTGCTCTAGATAGATGATATCAAAAAATCAAACAACCATTGTTCAAAATGTAAAAATGATATTCCAATCATTATTCAAATTTTAGATCATCCAGATATAAGTCATGATATGGTATTTTGCTGAAAACCCGTTGTGATATGGGTCAATGGTTGGATAGTTGTTCATGTGTTTTGATTGTTTGTTCATATAACTAAGTTCTATATCATTGTCGAACTATTTTGGTAGAACCTGAAAGTTGGTTGCCCTAGAGTATGTCAATGTTTTCCCCCAGTATTTGACACAACTTGCTGAAATGGATATGTACAATAATCAAGCCATGGTAAGACGTTATCGCTCTAGGAAAATGATGGCAACATGATGTTGGTATGACCCTAAGAGGAAGAAAAGATGCATGAAATGAAAGCCTAGTGCAAAACATGAACTAATAGATGGAGAGCTACAAATAGCATCTGTTTGCCAGATTTTCACTATTTGTTTTAATTGCATTTTTTTTTTTAAATTTTTTTTTTTAATTTTTTTAGGACTTTTTCTGCTATTTTTGTATTTCGCTACCAAGATGCCTGTTTGCTAGGTTTTCACCAGGGTAACCATTTTTTCAAGACTTTTTTTGCTGTTTTGGTATTTCTTCAGGACTTTTTTTGATGTTTTTATATTTCTTCAGGACTTTTTCTAGATGTTTTTGTATTCTTTCAGGACTTTTTCTGGATGTTTTTGTATTTTCTTCAAGACTTTTTTTGATGTTTTTGTATTTCTTTAGGACTTTTTCTAGATGATGATAACTGCTTCAGACATAATACTTTTTCAAGCGCATGCTGTTGATGGGTTTTTCAAATAGGTCCCCTTCTAGCATTGACAGCTTGTATGCTCATGAACCGTATACTGCTATGACCACATACAGACCCAACCAATTAGGTTCAAACTTTCATTTCTTCTCTCTGTCTTGTTGATTGTGTGGGTTCTCTTTTAGAACAAGATCACCAACCTAAAAGGTATGTGGTTTGACTATGTGATTATAGCTGTGAGACATCATTTGTTGATAGGCTTTCAAATGATCAGTTGCTTGTTGTCTCTTTTCATCAAGAAGTTCCAATTCTTGCAATCGGGAAACTCTGTATTCATCATTTGTTATGAGACCTTTCAGTGATACTCTAAGTGATGGGATCTCAACTTCTAGTGGAAAAATGGCTTCTGCTCCATAGACAAGAGAAAATGGCGTTGCTCCTGTTGGCATTCAGATACTAGTTCGGTAGGCCCATAATGTGGGATTAAGTTGAACATACTAATCTTTCCCTGCATCATTCATAGTCTTCTTTAAAATTTTCAATATTGTTTTATTTGAGGCCTCTACTTGGCCATTCCCTTGTGGATAATAAGGTGTTGAGTATCTGTGTTGAATATGGAATCTCTCAGAAAGTTTGTCAACATCCCGATTCTTGAATGGTCTTCCATTATCTATGATGATGGAGTTGGGAATGCCATACCTACAAATGAGATAGTTAAGTATGAATGATAAGATTTGTTTGCCAGTGACCTTAGTGAGAGGGACTACCTCAATCCACTTGGTAAAATACTCTGTCACTGTGATGATGAACTTGTGTCCGTTCGAGGATGAAGGATGAATCTTGCCAACTAAATCCAATCCCCATTGAGAGAATGGCCAAGTTGGTACAAACTGTTGTAGTTCTTGTGTTGGTGCATGAATGATATTTCCATGTATCTGACATTTAGAGCACTTTGTTACAAAAGTGAATGATTCCCCCTCCATTGTAGGCCAGTAGTAACCCATTCTAATCAATTTCTTGGATAAGGTTAGTCCACTTGAATGAGTACCACAAATACCGCCATGAACTTCTTGTAAAGCCTTATCAGATTCATCACGTTCAAGACATCGAAGTAAAGTACCATCAAGACCGCTGCGATAAAGAGTGTCAGCGATAAGGGTATAGCGAGAAGATTGGCAGATAAAGTTGCATTTTTTGTTACAAGATAAGTCAAGTGGTAAGATGTCATCTTTTAGGTAGGCATAAATCTTGCCATACCAAGGTGAATTGGATCCTACTAAGTGGCAAATTATTTGGCTTTCAGGTGTGTCATAGGTAGGTGTAAATGATTGTTCTACTAGAAATTCGTAGCGAGCCTGAGTTTCTGGGAGTTGTAACAATGAAGCGATTGTGGCCATAGTGTCAGCTGCCTTGTTATCAAGCCTTGGAATTTGAATGAACTTGATGTTTACAAAATATTTCTTGAAATCTTCAACCATTTTCTTGTATGGCAACAATTTATCATCTTTGGTCTGATAGTCATCATTGATTTGGTTAATGACTAACTGTGAGTCACCATAAACTTGTAATTTTGTGATTCTCCATTCCAATGCTCTTTTGAGTCCAGTGATTAAAGCTTCATATTCGGCTATGTTATTAGTACATGGAAACATTAGCCGATATGACCGAGGAATGGTATTTCCTTCAAGGGTGACAAAGAGTATGCCTGCCCCTGATCCATGTTGAGTAAAAGAGCCATCAAAATATAATGACCAAGGTTGCTTTGATTCTGCCACGAAGACATCGACATCTGGAAATTCAATGTGCATGGGATGTTCTGCTTGTAGAGGTGCTTCAGCCAGTTGGTTAGCAATAGCTTGTCCTTTGATTGCTTTGTGATCAATATAATGAATATCGAACTCGCTTAAGATCATGACCCATTTTGCTAACCTTCATGTCAACGTGGCCTTGCTTAACAGATATTTGAGTGGATCAATCTTCGCAACAAGATTGATTGTATGAGTTAACATGTAGTGTCTAAAATTTTGCGAGGAAAAGACCACTGCTAGGCAAGCCTTCTCGATGAAAGTGTAGTTGAGTTCATGACCTGTTAATGTTCGACTGATATAATAGATTGCATGTTCTTTTCCTGTAGAGTCTTCTTGTGCTAAAAATGCCCCCAAAGATGTCTTTGTGGCAGCAATGTATAAGATGAGTGGTTTGTCTAGATTTGGTGGTATCAGAACTGGTGGGTTCATTAAATACTGCTTGATTTGTTGAAAGGCCATTTCACACTTATCATCCCATTTGAAGGAACATTCTTATGTAGTAGATGCGTGAAAGGTAGACATTTATCTGCTAGTTGTGCAATGAATCTTCGTATAGATTGAAGTCATCCCTGTAGTGATCTCAACTGACTGATATTCCTTGGTGGAGGCATTTCCATGATTGATTGTACCTTGGTGGGATCTACTTCAATTCCTTTTGCTGAAACTATATATCCCAAGAGTTTTCCAATGTGACTCCAAAAACACATTTCTTAGGGTTGAGGTGAACTTTGAACTTTTCCAACCTCGCAAATATTTTGGATAATATCTCGAGATGTCCTTCTCGTGTGTATGATTTTTCCAGTATATCATCGACATAATCTTCCATGAATGTGTGCATCATGTCATGAAAAATTGTAGTCATAACTCTTTGATATGTAGCCCCAACATTCTTTAAACTGAAAGGCATGACGTTCCAATAGTAAGTCCCCCAGGGACATGTGAAAGTTGTTTTGTCTTGGTCTTCAGGTGCAATCTTGATTTGGTTATAACCAGAAAAACCATCCATTAGTGAATATATGGAATGGCCAGCCGTTAGATCAACTATAGTATCAATGCTTGGAAGAGGAAAATCATCCTTAGGACATGCCTTATTAAGATCTCTAAAATCTGTGCACACTCGAACACTTTTGTCAGGTTTGGATACATGAACAATGTTGGAGATCCATTCTGCATAGTCAATTGATCTTATAAATCCCACATCGAGGATTTTCTTAATTTCTTCTTTAACTAGTAGTGCCACATGAGGATGCATCTTTCTAAGTTTTTGTTTCACAGGATTTACTCCTAGTTTAATGGAAAAATGATGCATTATAAGATCTGGATCAAGAACCAACATGTCTGCATAAGACCAGGCAAAGTTGACTTGATTTGCTCTAAGAAATTCCATGAACTTGGGTACTTCTTTATCTGTCATTGATGGTGCTAATTGTAGAATCCTCAGTTTCTCTGTAGTTTCAAGATTAATTACTTTTGTAGGCTCAATTAAGATAGGTGATCGCTCATGATAGTGCTCTGGGAGAGTGTCAAGTATCCCATCATCTGGTTCCTTAAAAAGGTTTTCACCATCTGATACGCTCTTTGTTTTATCTTTTGTTTGATCTAACACTGCCAAATTCTGGTTTTCACCGTTAGATCTTTCTTTTTGATTTTTACTTTTGCAGCTAGGAAACTTGACACTCTCCTAACTAAGGATCTCGTGCTGAAAATTGCTAGTGGAACAATCATTTACATCATCTATGGAAAGGAAGTTTACGATAGATTCGTCGGTTGGGAACATAGGTATATCAGGAGGTTTAGATAGATCCCAGTCAATGAGATTGAGATGTATTAGTGGTAGCAGGTCATTAGGTTGCGTGAAATCGGCTATGGTTATGGTCATAATAGAGGCATCTATAGGATCCGAGGTATGAGGTAGATCAATAATGGTACTGTCCTCACGATAGTCTTGTTCGATTAAATCTAACTCGGTATCACTAGAATCATAGTTGTGTTGTAGTTCTGATTCTTGTGGTTGGGTCCCCAAACCTTCTCCTTTGATTAGAGTAGGCGTATACTTGTGTATTACATCAACCTGTTTATCCCTCAAGAATTCATCATTATGGATGGTATCCCATTCATATTCTCCAAAGTTTGTGTTAGAGTTATTATTGATGAAATTCTAAATTGTTGTCAAGCATGCTTTCCTTGGATCAGAACTTTCTTGTAATGTGAGCATGGTATCATTCAATTATTTGGATGTTGTTTCCTTCGAGCTAGTATCATAGCCTAGTCATGTTTTATCTTTTGCAGCAAGTCTTGGAGGATCAATAGGCTCAACTACTCCTTTTCTTTTTCCGATAGGACCATTACCCTCATAGCCCATCTTTTGCATGATTGAATATCCCTTACCATATTTATTAGTTGGTAACTTGATATTAAGAATTGTTTCATCTACATCTTCATCTTTATAGAGCCATTTTATCATTTCTCTATCCTCAGGATCTTCCATCGAGAATTTCTCTTTGATAAATTGTCCATTGAACTTTGTGATCGGTTCTACCGGTGATTGTGTTGATGTTGACACTACAGATATATGATGGTGCACAATAGAAGGTTGTCCATGTGACCGAGGTGACGTAGGAAGATTAGCTAGACAAAGAGAATATTCTCCTACTCCATTATCCTTGAACCATGGTAACTTGTCAAAGGTTTTGGTTAGTTGACTGATTTGCGTATCAACTTTGAGAGAAGTATTAGTAGGCGCTTCTCGATTGTTGGGAACCAAAGTGTCTTGACTAGCTTTGATGTTGGCACAAGTTTGACTGTGAGAATTATTGGTTGGTATCATGATCTCCTGTTTGTCATAAGGAAACTTAAGACATTGATGGTATGTGGATGGTACAACTTGCATTTCGTGGATCCAAGGATGACCCAACAATATATTGTAGGCAAGATCACGGTCTAAAACTTGACAGAAAGTATTTTTGATAACCGGCCCCACTTTGATTGGTAACATGATTAAACCTTTGGATGCTCTTTCTTCATCATCATAGGCTTTAATGGTGATATTTCTTCTAGGATCACTGGAATCCTTAGAAAATCCTAAAGCCCAAATTAATTTCATGGTACATATGTTCAAACCAGCACCTCCATCTATTAGAACTCGTCTGACATGAAACTTGTGGACCATGACTTCTAAGTATAATGATGAATTATGGGGATGTGTCATGGAAACATCATCTTTTTCAAAGAATGAAAGGCATGTGGGTGAGGACAAATGTCCCACCATGGCTTGAAATTGATCCACATTCAGATCATCAGATACAATTGTTTCAATGAGGGCTTTGTCTAGAATTTCCTTATGCACTGGGGAAATCTTTAGAAGTTCTAAGATAGAGATATGAGCAAAAGTTTTTCCAAGTTGATTGATTAAATCATATTGATGTGGAGGCGGTGGAACAATGGTTTTTGAAGGAGCGCCTTTTAGGAAAACTTTAGCTTGTGCCCTTGTTGTTACATTAACTTCTTGATACTCTGCTTTCTCTTTGACTTTTATAACATTTACTCTCTCGTCATCAGTGTATATATGATTGATTATATGCTCATTGATATGATTCACATTCTTTCCAAAAGACTCACCCTTTTGATAGTTGGGCAAAGGATTTCAAAATGCTTGGTGGTCTTCGTTTGATTGTTGGTTCCCTTCTATTGTGACAATGTCTTTGTCAATTAAATCTTGAATAGCATTCTTTAAGGCTTGGAAATTATTCGTACGATGGCCTTTACATCTATGATATTCACAATAGTACACATCATTCCATGATGGCAGCTTCACACTAGGTTCGAAGTTACGTTGAGGCGGTAGGGTAATGACATTCTTTGCCATCAAGTCTTTAAGGGCAGATTCTAGAGATTGCTCCAATGGAGTAAAATTTCTTCTGTTGGAAAAAAATGAAGATCATTGTGGATTTGTGTTTGATTTATTTCCTAAGGTTTTATTGTTGTTGTTTCCATGATACCCTTGGTTGTTGGTATTACTTTGATTTGGAACAAAATTTGAATTTTGGTTATTCCTCGGAGGAGCAGGAGGATTGTTTCCCTGATTCGTAACCGAGTTGACATTTTTGTAGTTGTTGTTGCGAGGAACACTAAGAACAACTGGCTTAGGTGAGACATGATGTGCATCTACAACACCATCATTCACCACATTCTTGTTGTGAGTCCAAAACTTAGATTTGTCGTTGTCGTGATTTGAGGAGCTAGGATTGTCTTTATCAAGTTTGATTATCCCCCTCTGGACTAATGCATTTTCAATCATTTTCTGAAAAGAGGGAGGACAATGACGATTTAGACGATAACTCATCTCTTGATCCAAGCTATTTATGAATGTAGTGATCTTTTCCTTTTCAGGAACATGACATGGATATCTAGCGAACAATCTTCTCCATCTCTAAAGAAATGTGATGAATGGTTCACCAGGTTTTTGCTTAGCCTTGCATAGATCAATCATTGTGATTTGGTGTTGTATGTTATAGGAATATTGAGAGATGAACTCGTTGATCAATTCCTCAAATGTTTTGACAGGCGGTGTAATTTTTGATAACCATTCCATAGATTGGCCCCCAATACTTCATGGGAACAAAAGCATTAAGTATGTATCCTCATGAGCGAATTCTAAAGTCATATTTCAAAATTCTCTAATATGGTCAATGGGATCTGATTTTCTGTTATAACAATCAAACTTTGGTATTTCACAATGCTTAGGAAACGAAATCATGTTGAGACGTCGATCAAAAGGATATGGACAAATATCATCAAGAGCGTATGTCTTTGTTGTGGCTCCCCCTTCTAGATCTTTAATTTTCCCTTCTAATGTTTTAACATGTTGAGTCAAGCCACTAAGACCAGATAAGGGTGTTTCATCAGGATTACTCTTTATGTTCTCAGTATTAAAGTCATGAGGTAGTTTAGCTCCTATGTCGGCCAGAAATAGGAAATATTTTTGTTTGTCTCGTGCTATGATCCTTTCTACTGCTCTTAGAAATTTAGGATCTTGTTTGGCTTCTTTAAGGTGACGCTCTTCTTCTTGTCCATCCTCACTATCCTCAAGGGTTTTTCTCAGATCACTGTCAGAAGTAAACGGATCTTTTGCTCCTTCAGCCATGTTGTCTTCAAAAAGGGGATTTCGACTCACACTATAAAGGGGATCACTATTTTTACTTTCCTTTTGTGTTTTTGAGGTATGATCTTCTTGTTGAATATCTTCCTTCAGTTTATTGTATTGCGATCATGTAAAAACATGCATATGATTTCAAGATGTTCTCCTAAACTTAGATCATAATTTGATGAGTGCGATCAATGATGATGTTTTAATCTGATAAGATGAAAATCTTATGATATGATCAAAACTATGTTTTCCTAATTCGTGGTTGTGGCTTCCAATGATAAAGGATGTCAGAATCCTGTTGGGAGAAGTTGAACCAAAAATTTAGAAGTTTGTGATGAAAGGTGCACTTGTAGGATTTGATCCTTGTTTTCAAAGAATGGTCAATATATCATATAGCCTATTTCATCTCACTAAAGTATTTGACTAGGATGTGTCAAATATTCGATAGAAGGTTGTGGTATATAGTTGAAATCAAGAGTCTGATTGTGATTGTGTTGTTGAGAGAGGGCTCTTCTTTGAAAATAGGCTCGTGAATCTAGAGGGTCCACAACGTATTTGTCAGTAAATCCTCTGACAAAATCTTGGTATCTATGGAGAAACTTGCAATAATGGAGTAAGAAGTTTCGACTCTTGTATAAAAACTTCCTTCATTGTAAGATTTTCTTGTAACTTAGAGGTTTCTTGGGTTTCCTGATTCTATTGGAAATTGACTTCTTGAAAAACTTGGTGGATTTCCACTCCTTAAGCATGAGAGAAAATGTTGATACGTTACTGGACCGAGAATGCTATAAGCTTAGATCTGTCAAAAACAATGATAGATGTGCTTTTTTGTTGCCTATATGCGCTTCAGAAATAGGGATATGTGCCAAAGAAATGGTCAAATGTGCTTCAATATGTCCTAGATGCGCTAATTTGTATCCTATATGCACTTTAGAAAATGTTTTTGACAGTGACCGAAAAGTTTTGTTTTCAGAATAGCCAGCGTATGCGCTAAAAGACTCAATGCGCTAAAACAAACCCTAAAAGCGTTGATTTAACCAGTGAATGTGCTAGAAAATACCTTATATGCACCAGAATATACCCTAGATGCGCTAAAATAGGTTTTTCCCAAATATTTTTTCGAACAGTTGAGAACAATTTTTAGCTAAAATTTGACATGTTCATTTTAGATGATCTTTTATTTGAATTAGTGTGATTGAAAACACAACAAACACCTTGAAAACAATTGTTTTTAAGTCCTATACTAAACATTAAGTGTATATTTCAAAAAAAAAATTCAAAAAGTGTTTTCACAAGTTTTACACATGACACACAGTTCAAGCAGACTCACTCTTAGTACTTAGGTAGGTCATCATAATAATCAACAACCCACATCTTAGAACTGCGTCACTCACACAGCCGTGTCACCCCCGAAGGGGCGCCCATGTTTTTGTCTTTTAGGTGCGTACTCAAAGTGAGAGAAGTGGATACCGATCCCCTGAGCAAACGGTCCTTGGCAGTTATATGGTGAGTATCTTGGGGGTAGATTCTTCCCTCCCTTGCACTATGATTATTATGATGTTTGAAAACTGCCTTTGGCTGGATACTAAACTAGGTTCATAGTAAGGGTTTCCATTCGGTGCAGCAATAATAAACTCTCTCAGGAGACCTTCCAACCTTTAGAACAAAGGCTTTGGGGATGGTTATCTTGCACACTACCAGAAAAAAAGGATTTCCCCTAATTTGCTTTAAATTTTATAGTGGGGCAGAATAGCCTGGCTTTGGCTTGAACCCACTTGAGTCATTCCTCTTGGGTGAGTACTTTTTCCCACAAGAGCAGGCCTTCTATAGGATGTAATAAAGTAGTAAAATTGCATGAATGTAAAAGGCAAGTATGGTATTCCGGTCACCCAGTTAAGGGGAGAGCATAGACTTATTGCCACAAACATAGTAGATATTGTTCTTTTTAAAACCCAAATCACAATGATCTAAACTACGTGAAGATGTTGCTTCACAGAAAGCATGTGATTCATTTTAACCGCAAAATCAGTGTGTGGTGACTATCCTAGATTGCTTTATTTTAAATCCATGTCTATCCTAGGGTTGCTTCCTTTTAAAACCAGCTGTGACTATCCTAGATTGGTTCTTTTTAAGCTAGAAAAAGGTTTTGTCTGCGGAAGGCGTCAGACTCAAAAACTTGTTTAGTTACAACCTGTATGAGCCAAAAGATCCCCTGTATGCGCAACAAAAACAAGTTAATGCGCCAAAACAGATCGTAAATGCGCTACAAAAAGTCCCAAATGCGCTACAAAAATCCTAAATGTGCTAAAATAGAATGCACCTAATTTTTTTAATTTTTTTTCAAATTTTTTTAACAAACTAAGTTAGGTATATGCGCCATTCTATCCCGTAAATGCACCAAAATAGTCCTTGGATGAGCCTAAATAGTTCTTGGATGCGCCGAAGTACCTGCAAAAGCACTGAAAGAAACCACAAATGCGCTTTAAAAACCTGCAGATGCGCTTCGAAAATCCTCGTATGCGCTAAAATGGAAAATTTTGTAGAAAATTTGAATTCCAAAACGCGAAATCCTATCAGAAAACTTGCAGATAAATGTTAAAAATGGGGCAAGGCCCCACGGTGGGCGCCAATAATGTGTGGTCGATTTTATGCATGTTAAATATGCAAAAACAAATGAATCAAACACACCAATAAGACATTATATCAAAAATAGAATATGAAAATAATAAAGATTGCAAACTCAGTATCCTGTTATCGATGTCGTCCTATCATCCTCTATCTCCAGTATTTTCATTGATTCCAGCTGGCTCTCAGATTGTATGCTAGGCTCAACGAATAGTCTTCCTAGAGAACGAGATTGAATATGAAATGCATGTAATGCTAAGCTAATACATGATTATTCTAAAACATGATTGCTAAGATGAAAGATTATGATGATGCTATGAATAATAAAACTATAATGATAATGCTAGAATGCAATTAATCTTTAATTCATCTATTGTGTGTTGTAACCATTGCTTGGCTTGGCTATGCTATTTATGGAGTTTTTCAAAAGCTTCTGATTGGCTGATATGATCAACGATTGTGAAAATTTCTGGCAGATCGAACGGTTGAGGATGGATAAGACCGAAGAAAACAAAAAGCAAGATCTTATTTTCTTTTATGTAAAAGAGGTAAGATAAGATAATAAAGATGAATTGTAAAAATCATCTTTTTGTGAGATTATGGAAAGATTTTGAAGAAGATAAATAATGAATTATTGAATTCAATTATTTATTTATGGATGATACAGAGATTTTTTTCTTAAAATAGAATATTTACCCCGATTTGAAGAATAATGGAAGATTTCATAATTAAATATAAGAAAGATATGGAAGATATTCAATTAAATAAAGATATTTAATTAAACTTTTAAGAAATGGTATGTAAATGAAATTAATTAAATAAGATATTTAATTAACTAGAAGAAAGATTTGAAAAGAAATATTTAAATTTAATTAAATAAAAAAGACTTAATTAAATTCAAAAAGTGATAATTAATTAAAATAAATAAAGTGTATTTATTTAATTAATCAAGTGGACATTTGAATGTGAAATAATTAAATAAAATTGATTTATTTAATTATGATAGAAGAATAAATTGAATGAACAATATAATTAAATTAATTAAATTTAATCATATGTAGAAGACTTTAGAGAAATTAATTAAATAATAAATATTTAATTAAATGCTAGGATTAATCATATATGACCAATTTTATGTATCTACACAACTAAGTCAAATAGAATGACAAATTCTAATGAGACTAAGTTTGATTTGACTATATAGCTTTGTTTTGTGATGAGAAGATGATAAATCCTGATGATGAAACTAGGCTTAATAATCAAAGGTGTGATAAATTTGATGATTTTGGTACTTTGAGATCTTAGATCTTGGTTTAGGTTGGAGAATTCCACTTGTAGAGGTCAATTTTAACAAGTTTAGACTTCTAAGGTATCTAAGGAATGATTTTGGACTTTGAGAAAATTCTGAAATTTTGGTTCAAACTTGTGAAACGAGATACTCAAACCTTTGGAAAAGTCTTGGATTTTGACAGTAGTAAAAGATGTATAATTCAGGATGGTTCTTGCAAGCTCTTTTATAGAAATTGAAGGTCAACCTCTCTCTAAAGTCGTAAAGTGTTGATAGATGTTTTTGATGTTCTTTTGGACTAAGAGGTTTGGACTTTGGTTTCCGAATTTTAATCTTTCGTGAAATTATTTGGTAACACACATGTTTAGACTCTGTTTTACCTAAGGATTGGTTGAACACTTCTGAGGATTCCTGAGATGAGACTGACTGTTAGGCAAGAGATGAACCTAGGTCTCTGTTTTGTGTTCTACAAAAGGTGCCAAAATAGAGACAAGAGGCACCACAAAATGGGCAAAAGGCGCTAAAACAGAGACAAAAGGCGCCACAGAAAGTGCGGAAGGCACTAGAACAAGTGTAGACTTGGTTTTTTTTTTTTGAAAGTTTCTTGAAAGTTTGCTTGGTTTTCTAGATTTTCCAATTGGAGACTTGGTTGTTTCAATGAATGCAATTTTGAATCAGGGTATTCACTTTCTACATGTGATGTTTTGTTTGAATTTTTTTTTTGAAAACACTTTGATAAAGACACATCAAGCAATGTACACTCCTAAGGTTGTGAAAGACTGTATTCTTTTGGATTCCATGCAGGTTTTACCCCAACCACACTTATTCTTAGCAGATGACTAGATGCTTGACCCCACTAGCTCCTCTCCATGACACTCACTTTTACGAGGCAGCCAAGCATCAATACCCATGAATCTCCCATGGTATATTTCTCATCTCTACTAAAAACTGCAAGAATGTGGATGCCTTCGCAATGAATGTTGTTGCACCAAAGAATAGATAAAGGTTTCTGGACAAACCATAACAAGGGTTTTAGTACGAGCATTTCATTCGTGGGGGATAATCCATGTGGCGAGAGACCATTGTTTCCCTTCTCATCGGAACTATCCTCGTGATATTGGCCTTTGTTCCAGTATCCACATTTATATACCAGCTGGAAGTTGCTTGGCTTTAGCGTGTTACTGGTTGGGTCGGTCCCTTGGGTGATTACTTTTTCCCACAAGGCAGGCCCTCTAAGATAAATAAAAGCAAGCAAGTATACCCGTAGTTCGATCAATCGTTATTCCACATGAATAATGAGAGAACACACACTATATACTCCACTCACACTCGTAGATAAACACGAATGGGTCTATATTTTTGGTCACCTAGTTAAGGGGAAAGCATATGCCTACCATCCATCAAGCACAAAAGACATGGTGTTCATTAACCTTTTAATTAAGCTATGTTCCTAGCTTAACCAAAAGGAAACAAGTAAATCACTTCCAACCCCTGCAATATGTTAGTAGTTTGATAAGAATGTCTTTAAAAGCGAATCTGGGAAACCTGCAAAATGACAACACAAAGTATTAGCCTTCAGATTTAGTGAAAAATAGGGAAACTACAAAAGGTGCCAGAACAGAGACAAAAAGTGCCATAGAAAGTGCAAAAGGTGCCAACACAGAGACAAAAGGTGCCAAAATAGAGACAAAAGGCACCAAAATAGGTGCAGAAGGCGCCAAAACAGGTGTAGAAAGCGCCAAAACAGGTGCAGAAGGCACCAAAACGGGTGCAAGAGGTGCCAAAATAGGTGCAAGAAGTGCCATAAATCTCACGTCCAAACCTGTGAACATAAATTTTCTAGCATGTTAATAATAAACGGGGCAAGGCCCCATAGTGGGTGCCATTTTGTGTGTGTGTTAAATGTGTAAAGTTAGTATCAACACAAACCTTAATGAAACGATTTATATCAAAGATTTGCAAGTAAGTAAACTACTCTATTTAGCAATTTCAACAAATCTTTTGAGAACGTCTCATTGTCCTCTATTCCTAAGGATTTATTAAACCATTTGGCCCTCAATTTCTATGTGCACAATGGTTGTTAAAATGACAACTTAGGAAATGAGATTTGATATTTAATATGCAAACTAATGCATTTCCTATATGAAAATATGTGATGGAAATGATAATGGAGAGTGTGATAAATGAACAAGTGGAGGTGGATGCTATGGTATTGAACTAGAATGATCTATATATGATTCTACATATGCTCAAATGCAAACTAAAAATGAACTAATCTAAAATGCAACTATGATGCAAGATGAGACATAAAATGCAACTATGAAGCAAGATTTAAAGCTAAGATGTAAATGTAAAGCAAAACATGAAGCTAGATGTAACTATAAGACTCCAAAATGCTCCAAAGCTCCAATGATAAACCTGCATAATAACTCTATTCAAAATGTGGATGCCAAATACAATGCCCAAGGGTTGTATTTATAGCCTTTTCCAAGCATATAGTGAGGTGGCAATAATCAACGGTCCAGATTCAAACAAGAAGAATGGATGGTGGAGATGGAGAGAATCAAGATGTTGTCCCCTTGACCAAAGACAACATGCCATTTGGATGGAAGAATCTCTTGACCAATGGGCAACATGCCATTTGGATGAAAGACTCAAGTGTGTGAAGGAAAGACCATGTACTCCAAAATTGACGGAAGTGTGTGAGGAATAAGCCATGTGCTTTTAAAAAAAAAAATTGGTTGAGAGAATTACTTAATTTCATGTGACCTTGGTGAGGTGGCACAAAAAGTTGTAGACATGTGCTTTAATTCCTAATCGGGATTAGTGAAGATTAATTAAATAAAACAAGTTTATGGAACCTTGTTTATTTAATTAATTTAGAAGAATATGATTTTAGATTTGGAGAATTAGAGAAGGGTGAACAATATAAATAAATTGAGAATTTATTTATACGTAGTCGAAATATTAATTAAATAGCTAGTATTTAACTAATTAAATGTGATGACCGATTTTAGGTGTATATAGTAGTTATTGGTGGTCAGCTCTCACTGGTTGATTTGCCACCTCCATCCTCTCCTTAGTTCTATATAAACTCACTAACTAGCTTATATTTTTCATCTTGGAAGCTCTTAATGTAATTTGAGTTTTGGTTTGCATTATTTATGCTTTTTTCAGTTTATGTAACTTTGAATTTCTCTTAAAAAGTTCCTTGTTTTATTCAATCTATTTCAAATTTCTAACATACATAAGAGCATAGACATGGTGTTCAAGATCAATATTGTGAATGAGAGTTATTGATTCATTAATGTTAATCTAGTTTTTTATTCCAATTCAATATCGAAGATTTTGTTGGCTTTGTAAGATCCTTCGCTCTTGTGGGCCATTTCCTATACTTTTATAGCTACAATCAAAGAGTAAATGGAGAAGCTATAGCCATATTGATTATGTAAGATTAAAAAATCCGAATCAATTTGAAATACTAGATCATCCCATGCTATTTTGCACAAGGGAATCAAGAAAGGTTAGTTACAAAGTTGACATAAGCTACACAAAAAATGTTATGCCAATCAAAAATTGAAAATGTATTTGATAGGGTTGGTTAAAACACACATGATGCTTATCCATTTTAGAGGAAATTAGGGGAACCAAGATAACATTTGTAGAATGGATAAGGTTCTCAACATAGAAAAAATTGTAGAAAACTAGTTAAAGTAAATTCAAAATGAATTATGGCAACTGATGGAAAAATTCTTAGAAATTAGGCTAAAATGGATCATAAAATATTCTATGGGAATTAAAACTAAAATTGTAATGTTAAAGATATATGCTATGCAATTTTTGACATTAAAATAAACATCTTTAGAACCATCACAATCATCATGTTATAACTCTTCACTTTCAGAACAATAATACCATTGTGGAAAGAGTAAATAGTCATGACGGTATCACAAATATTCATATGAGAAGCTAAAAGAGTGTTATCATGAGATAAAAAATCATAATAGAAAGTATATGTATCAATAAAGAAACCATGAGGTAGAAGAATGATGATCATGAATCACATCAACATGTATAATATAAGGCAAGTCATCTAAAGGACATAGTTATTAAGATGTAACACTATCATGAGATGTGAAAGAATTATCATCACAAGGTGTAATGTTGTCATCTGTCACACATAAGTATATCACTAGTAGGTAAAGGTGCATCCAATCTCTCATTATCTAAAGAAGGTAAGTGGAGTAAGTGTATCTAAATGGAATGAAGAAGCACTAACCAATTCTATGAAGGAGGGAGAGGGTAGAAATGATGAAACATTGTCTCCATATAGATCACACCCATATTTATAGCATAAAAAGTCACAAGAGCCTCAAGGATGGATGGATCATGTGTAGAAATGATAAAAAAAGTCAAAATTATATATATATATATATATATAATCCAAGGAAGATGATCTACAAAGAGTCATAATGCTAAACTATCCAAGGGTGGAATGATTAGATAAAATATGCATATCACTATGTATATCCAAACCTTAAGCAAAAGATATAAACACACACATATATCAAACCCTAAAAATATAGAAATGAATGATAATATCAAATTCATATCAAAGCTAAAGACCTATATAGATGATAGGTAAGCCTAAGGGGAAACAAGGTTGTGTAGGATTGGATGAGTTTATAAAAATGAGGGAAAATGCACCTTCCCCTAAGCTAATGTAGGCTAATTAAAGTAAATGCATATAATAAGCATACATCAACCTAGATTAAACAAAATAGCTAAGATGTGGAATAATTGGATAATTTGAAAGTACTAATCTAGGAAATTAAATGTGAAAGATGGAACCACTCAGATTTGAAAACAACAATAATTTTTTTTTGATGCAACACTGATTTTCATTTGCAAAAGGTATAATAATGATGCCAAGCTACTAAATGCTTTAGAAATAGAATAAACTATGAATTCCTTGTGCTAATTCCATAGATTGCAACATTCATCTTGCATACATAGATCTAATCTCTTTGACCTATTTGTTGTGTTCTCTTGAAACTAATTTCACCTTGAAAGCTAAACTAAGCTAATGAGTAAGGATTGTGGCATCTTGGACACCTTTGAGGAAATTGCCAAGTCACTAGGTTCTCCTAGGTCAACCCCCGATTGGATTAGCTTTACAACCTTGGACTAATGCTTGAAAGCAACATTCTCAAACATACAACATAACTAAATGTTGATTTTGATGTGGTGGGTTACTTTTAGTGTTCCCATTGAAGTGTTCTTCTAAATGATGCAAATGGTTTTCTCCAAATGACAACCTTCTTATGTTTAAATGCACAAACGAATGCCTTTAAATACAAAGACATAACAACTGCTCATGCAAACATGTTAAGTCAATTCTAATGGCTAGTAAAATGTGGGAGTCAACTTAAAATTAGCATTTGAATATTTGCAAATTTAGGGTCACTTTTGTAGGTCAATGGATTACTCCCACAATCCACAAGATTAACCTAATATAAGGAATTCTAAAATCTTGAGATGTGGATCAAAGATGTAGGTATTTAGAGCTCTAAAGGGATGAATGTGTAGAAACGAGGAATAAGGAGAGGTGGAATGTATGAAAATAAGAACAAATAATTAAATACTAGCACTTGCACCTAAAGGAGGTTCAAGGATTATGTTGATAGAGAACTATATGTATGCTAATATGTTAGAGAGTATGTGTTTGCACATGGATTAAACAATTAATAATAAGTGCTAAATAATGAAATGAAATAAACTTAAACAAATCTAATTTTTTTTAGAAATTAAGTATTATCTAAAATTATGAAATATTTGTATATAGATTTAAAACATAAAGTAATGCAAATGCAAAAAGAAAGGTGCTAAATAATGGAATGAAATAAGTTTAGACAAATCTAGATTTTTTCCTTTCAGAAATTAAGTATTATTTGATTATGAAATATTTGCATACAAATTTAAAACATAAAGCAATGCAAATGAAAAAAGAAAGTTGCCATCAAATTGACAAAAAAACACCATAAATACAAATGGAAATAGAATGTTCCCATCCAATGGTCAAAATCAATATTTATCTCAATTTTATGTGATAAGTAGGATTTTGGAGGCTTTTACCCTGTTTTACCATTAAACGGTAGCTTAAACTTGTTTTCCACAACTCAACATGATTTGGGGGCGCGAGACTTGTTTGAGACTCAAATCTCGCACTATATGTAGCTTATCAGCTAATAAATCAAATAAAAAATAGAAAAGAAGTCAAACTTAATTTATATACAAGTTTCACTAATTTAAGAACTAAAATTCTGCACTTAAAAGTACGTACCTTTATAAGCAGAAAGCTTCGTAGCCAAGAAAGTAACTTTATATCAAGCACATTTTAGTGACAATTACCAGGAAATTTCCCTTCATTTATTATATACAGGTCTCCTCCCTTGTACTTTTTGTACATGGCCTTATTTACCAGAGAAGTGTAACCCAATTTCGCATCACTATGTCTAGCCCGGAAGCCAAATTACTTCAAAGCAACAGCACTTGATGAGAGAGCGGCTCTCAGACTGAGCAAGATTAAGGGAGAAGCTTTTGTTCTCCACCTGCGTCTTGAATTTTGAGTTTCTTGAGTGTTACAGTTGTCAAAGCTCTAATATGGAAGAAAAAATCAATGCATGGATGACCAAAAACAGGGACACTGCAGTAAAACTTGGACTGAAAATAAAAGATTGTCACAAAGATTTCGTAAATGTTAAGGTGGGAGGGTACAGAATCCAAGTGACAATACCCTCTGTCTCTATTTTTGAAGGTACAGCATGTTCAGGAAATGCCAATTCTGACAGTGTTTTTGTAGCTCTATCTATAGAAGAAGACTATGATGAGACCTTGATGAATAACCTTCAAGCTCTCAACGAGAAGCTTGAACGTGTGAGAATTACTCCAGATTGTATCAACAAAGTCTTAGACATCATAGTCCAAGTTTTTGGCAGGACTAAAAGGCAAAAACTGGGTGTTGAGCAGGTACATCAGCCCTTAGAAGAATCATATTTGTACAGGTTGGTTGAAAATGCCAGAATGCAATGCGAGATGGCGATGTCTGAAGCAATTGAGTACTCAAAGCCAAATGGAATACTACCACGGTGTTCTGTTAATCTGAACCCTGCATTAGAAGCTGTTGAGCTGCAAATGGAGATTAAGGGGATAATGTCTCCAGACCATGTTACCAAAGCCCTAGGATTCTGCTTTGATCATCCCCTCAACCTTCACCTAACATTTGACAGTGGTAAACTGTATGAAAAGGAAGCTACTTATTTAGGGTCTGTTGATGTTTTTGTAAAACATAGCCCAATTATTTTGCAAACTGGGGATTCCTTGGAAAATTTGATGTATGGAATGGATGAAAGGGTTAAACATGCCATTGTTGAAAGTTGTAATGCAAGTATGCGCCCATATGGGCCTCATGTTTTGGTTCCCCAGTTTGTGAAGGAATTTATGCATAACACAAAAATTGGGTCTGATAACATTTTTATTGACCTTCTGCTTTCCCTGGGAAGTTGGTTGAAGATGTTGAAGAATTGGTGCATCGCCTGTAGGAGACCCCTTCCTCCATTCTCTCGGTTGTGGTATTGCGATGCAGAATTATGGTATGCATTTGTCACTTTAATCTTTCTTCTTTTATTAGGTAAAAAATTGCTAATTTGTTTAGCATTTTAAAGTACGTGCCCGTTAAATTTCTTATGTTTTCCAGTTAAATTGCTTGGCCCTCATAATTACAGGTATCCTTGCTTAGCTGTGAAAGTAACCTGGTTTTTCGGCTAAGACATTTTCTCGTCAGGATGTAGGAGTCTTTTCAAGCAAACTGGTTCACAAAGCTAGAAGATTAAATAAAAACTGCAGTAAATTGTATGCATTAATGTGTGGTGAAGGGTTTAAGCAGAAATTTCTATTGACTATCCCACAGTCCCACTTAATAGTTGAACTCATTAAATTGATTTGCACGCCGCATACATAAAGGTGGGCTGATTTATCTTAATTTGAACTGTATTACCATCGGAATTTAAACCCCTAATCGTGAAAAGAATTCTCAAAGAACAGCCAAACTTCCTCTCCT
This sequence comes from Sequoia sempervirens, assembly GCA_007258455.2. Lineage (NCBI taxonomy): Eukaryota > Viridiplantae > Streptophyta > Pinopsida > Cupressales > Cupressaceae > Sequoia > Sequoia sempervirens. The sequence goes on from VDFB02341987.1 coordinate 59,997, forward strand.
TAAAAAGCTCACCTCCATGGGACAATACCCAAAGAAATGTAATTTTATGAGTACTAAGGACAGCTTTCATGGGACCGCCCCTGCACTAAGAATAAGATTGGTAACCCCTTCCATAGTAGCATGAAAGCAGTAGCAATTGCCGATCCTTACAAGCTTGGCTTAACTCTAGTGTAAATTTATAAAAATAAGGACATCTATTGCATCAATTTTATCCAGGGGATCATCCCTTTTCCCAACATGTCAATTATGGGATATAGACTGACTTCCACAGCAGTCCCCTTTAGAAGACTTACTAAATTTTCGGAGCAGGGGCTGCTGACTACATATGAATTCATTGGATCCAAATAGTCCTGTAAGTGTAGTAGGCGAACTATTGTCCATTCTCCTCAAAGGTAATCAGAGATTGCATGCCGTTGGTCCTTTCCTCACAACAGCCACCAAAATATTAATTTTAAATAATGAATTGGCCTGTAAAATCAGAGCCACTGTGGTTAATCAAGTTGGGACTTCGAGTCAGTCTTGTTTTTTTGTTTCCTCATGTTGATTGGGTGCCGCAGATTGCATTTGAATTGACTCTGACTTGCAACATGAACTTAACCAAAATCATTAGCGAACTGAGTTCCCACTAAAATATATATGTATTCTTATCATTTAAACAGAATAATTGTACAGAGCAAAAGTTTTATTACATCCTCCTCCCATAGACTAAAATCAAGTCAAGCAACAAACATGAAATTATACCAAAATTAATGGTAGACCAAGGTTTCATTAAGATAAAATGTTCTTACATTAGTTAAAAATAATAATAGCATAAAGCAAATGTTTTGATTAGGTTAAAGAGGGAAGGGCCTGTACCTGTTTACAAAAGATCCATAGAGGCAAAAGAGAGGAGTCTCACAAGAAATGAGACAAGAAGACAAAAATAAAGACAACCGAAAGACCAGCAAAAGCAAAGGACCAGAGCATTAAACGGAAGCTGGGAAAGGACAGAACCCAAAAAACCCAGCAGCCAAAGAAAGATCAAGGCGGTTTGTAACCAAACTTGAGAAGAGGCCTTAGAAGAGGGGCAGGACGGGAGTGAAAATACATAGAAGCAACGAGCTAAAAACCGAACTTCCTCTTTATCTTGTTCAGGGATCCTTGACCATCAGTATCCAAAGGAGGGAACACAGTTGCCTGCTCAAAAACCTTACCATTGTCGGCATTCAAAGTAGTATCCAACACTTTTCTGTCAAGAGGCAGAGGACACTTGGGTTGGGGTAGCCGAGAAGTTTCATACTGAAGTTCTTGCACGCAAACCCCCCAAGCTTGGAGCAAAGATTCACCCTTTTGTGCAACTCCGAACCAGACTCAACCAAGACACAAAATCTAGCAAAAAGAAAGCTGGATCTAGATTTAGCAACATGATCTAAGGTTATAAATCAATCAACAACATTAGCAATATCCTGAAGAATACTATCATCCCAAAATTCCAATGGGAGTTGAGGAAGACGAACCCAGATAGGCAGCAAATTAATCTCAAAAACGTTGAATCCTGCGGACCAGCTTTCTAAATGAAGAAAAGCCTTGCCAAAAAACCAAGGGCCTCCCTGACAAATGCGAGTGCAGTCCTCCATAGAATGAAAGGAAAATAGCAGATAACCATTCATCAAGGCTGTAATGCGAAGACTAGAAGCCTTCCAACAATCAGAGGCCCAAAAATGGATGATGTATAACCAAAAAATATCCCAATAAGAGCAGTATGCAAACCTTCTGTAGATCTGTTGACTCACTCATCTGGAATAGTGAGAGAAAAAGGAGGAGCAAGAGGAATCTCATCATTGCTGAGTACATTCTGAAAGGCCTCCTGTGAAACAACTCCAGAAGCAGCAACTCCCTGATAAACAGGAAGATCAGAATACAAACAATGAGGCAGATGAACCTTAGAGTGGGGATCCCCCAAAACAGAGCTGTCCTGCAACCCATTCTGAACAAGAGCAGCAGGAATGGGGGTCACCACTGAGGGAGACCCCAAAAGAGAGCCCACCCCAGGAAAAGACTTAGAACCCTCATCAAGCCTAACCACCACAGGGGTTGGGAGCCGTTGTGAAACAACCAGAGGCAGGGGAGGAGACAAAGGAGGGGGCAACAGAAAGCCCCGCTTGAGAGATCTGCACAGGTTAGACCCATCTTGACCCAGACTATCAGAACCCTTGTCATGCAACACAGACTTATGGGCAGAGCGTTGGGCTTCCAACCATAAAGTTAAAAGCGGAATATCCTCCTCAAGATCCAACTGGGTACTCCTCCCCACAGAAGAACCAAGCACCTCACCTTTCTTAGCTTTCAAACGGGCCTCCAGAAGAATGTCAAAAAGAGATTCATCCTCCTCCATGCACCAAGAAATTTCCGAGCAGCCATCAAACTCCTCAGAAACCAAAATATCTGCTCCTTTAGAACTAGTGCCAACAGCAACATCTTCACC